>APFE030045110.1:149720-173257 GCA_000404065.3 Pinus taeda | reverse complement strand
CCATAAATAAAATAATAAATAATAATAATAACGATAATAATAATAATAATAATATTAAATTAATAAATGAAAAATTGACGTGGGTCTTGAAGTCAAAAATTAGCCGTTAATTATTTTTAGCCATTGGAGTCTCTGCTCTGACTATTTAACATGCTAGATTGGATCTGTTTCTTCAACTTGTCCTGATGATGAACCACACTAGTTGGTTCGAAACGCGTCGACAATGATTTTCTGAATGTGATTTACGCCGAAATTTCTTTACAATTGCTATGGATCACAGAAGCCTCAATTCAAAACTTTTTTAATGAAATCTAAAAGGAAAAAAAGCTATAATTACTTTTGAAATATATCTAAACCCTCTATCCTCATGACTACTAAAAATATTACCATAGAAATTAAATCAAGGTTTCAATAAAATTAAAAATATGAATACTTTTATATATAAACATGTGAAATTTATATAATATAAATAATATTATTAAGAACCAATATAGATCCATCTTAACTAAGGATCCAAGAAATTAGAGAAACAAAAAGTGCCTAACAATAATAGAGGAACCACAGTGCATGATTCTTTTATGTTTTTCATTATTTTATTTTCTTTGACATGCTTGATCCAAAATAGAGGTTTAATATTTTACAATCAATTGAGTCTTTTTAATTTAGATACATTCTTAAACACAATACAATGGGATAAAATTTAAGAGAGAGGGGGGAGTAGAGAGTGAAAGAGTTGGAGGGTGGAGAGAGAGAGTCATTGATGGGGGGAGAGAGAGGGAGGGAGGTGAGAGATAGGAAAAGGGAGAAAGGAAGAGAGAGAGTAGTGGAGTGAGAGGATGTGAGAGAGGGGTAGATAGAGGAAGAAGGAGAGAGTTGAGGGGAGAGAGAAGGAGAGAGGGAGAGAGAGATATGGAGTTGGAAGGGGGGAGAGTGGGAGGAAAGAATGAAGACATAGAGATATAGAGGTGGAGAGAGAGGGAGTGTCAAGGAAGAGATGGAGAGAGTGAGGGAGAGCGAAGAGGAGAGGAGAGAGATAGAGAGAGGAGGGGAAGAGAGAGAGAGGGAGACATATAGATGGTGAGGAGAGAGAGAATGAGAGAGGGAGACACATACATGGAGGGGAGAAAGAGAAGGAGAGAGGGAGGGAGATAGTGAGAAAGTTGGAGGCAAGAGAGGGGGAGAGAGTTATGGGGGGGGGAGATAGAGGGAGGTGGGAGAGAAAGGAAGGGAGAGAGAGGACTCAAGAGAGATAAGGGGAGAGAGAGATAGGGAGTTGGA
This sequence comes from Pinus taeda, assembly GCA_000404065.3. Lineage (NCBI taxonomy): Eukaryota > Viridiplantae > Streptophyta > Pinopsida > Pinales > Pinaceae > Pinus > Pinus taeda. Next base: position 171,979 of record APFE030045110.1, on the reverse strand, counting down.
GGGGGAGAGAGGAAGGAAATAAGAAAGATAGATGGAGAAAGGTGGAGAGAGAGGGGGGTGAGAGGAAGGAAAGAAGAAAGATAGATGGAGAAAGGTGGAGAGAGAGGGGGGGGAAGAGGAAGGAAAGAAGAAAGATAGATGGAGAAAGGTGGAGAGAGAGAGAGAGTGGCAAGGGAGAGATAGAGAGAGAGTGAGGGAGAGAGGAGAGAGGGAGGGAAGAGAGAGGAGAGAGGGGGGGAAGAAGGGGAAGAGAGAGAGAGAGGGAGGTAGAGAGAGATAGATAGATATGGAGAGAGAGTGTATGTTTGGGTTGTGAGATAAAGATAGGGAATAAGAAACAGAAACATAGATGAAAATATAAATATTATATAACCAACCTAGATCCATCTTAACCTCGCATCTATTAAGTGTCGAGAGGGATATATTATCTTGAGGTGCAAACATTTCCTCAAGTTTTGTACTAAAAAATTTAAGAGATTTGCACCTCGAGAAATTTGATCCCTCTTGGTGCTTGATAAATCTGGGGTTAAGATGGATCTATAGTGGTATATATCTCCTCACTTCATATGTTTTTACTTCTTAAAAGGTTAATCATGTTAACTTCATTAAAATTAAAAAGCATTTCAAATCATTTTCCTAACAAAATTATGAAAACGACTCTCAGCCGGTCAATATTCTAATTATCTGCAAAATGTTCATTCTTTACATTTCTATTCGCCAGTCCATCCATTGTGGTCTTCCATTATCGTAGTTGTCGTGTGGTTACTTCCAACCTTTGATTTGGAGTCTTGGGGTCCATGTTGTAGTTGTCACGTGTTTACTTCTGAGTTGAAGCCTTTAGCGATTCCTAACGTTGATTAGGGACTTCACTCTTTTTCTCACAGGAGTTTTGTGATGTTGATATGGGTGAGGGAATGAGAGAGCATGAAGTCCTGTTCTGAATACCCAAAACGATTGAATAGTCCATGGTATTCAAATGAACAAACGTATTCAGGATGACACGTTCAACACATATTTACACAACCAAAATCACTCTTTAGGTTTCTTCTATTCAAGTCTCCAATAAATAGATTTATATTTCCAATAAATGTGGATTAAAACTAACAATTAATTTTACTCCATATCAAATTAGTTTTTATGTTCCTTATATGTATAGGTTTTTTGTAAATTTGGCAGTGCTTCATCTATTTATATTAATTTTTCAAAATCATAGACTTTCATTTGTTTCAGGTGGCTTTTCTGCCAGAACCGAACCAGGTAGCTATCTGTCTGCATTAAAACCTATCCAAAATTTAAAATGGTTTTTTGCTATCCATCTATCAACATTGTTTTGATTGTCTATACTATTGCTCAGATAGAACAAATTAAACAAGTGAATGCATTTCAGAAAAGATTTATCAGATTTGAACTGCACTGCTGCATCAATCCTCATGCGAGGATATTATTGGAGCTGGTGCTTTGGCACTAGAGCCAGGGATTTAGCTCCTCTTCATATCTTGTCTACTCAATTCTTCTCTTCATATCTTGTAGTGTCTGCTCAATTCTTCCCAAGGCCAAGGTGTTTTTGTAGGTCTGTATCTGAACTGTTGCTATTTCGTTCCTTATATATATATAAATAGATATATAGTTATTATCAATTGCAATTTATATTTCCTATGAATACAGAGCAAAGTTGCCGGTTAATTTTAGTCCATACTAATTAAATATCGATGCAAGACATAAAATTCGTGGTATAACTTTAGGGTCTATATGTTAGTTGTATTTTCTCAGTACAGGTAGTCCATATAGTTTGACTTGGAATTGGTTTCTATCATATCACTTGTTTATTCCTGTGGGAGTCTCATTCCTTTTACAACCTGATGGCAATTTTGGAGTATCTTAATTATCTATTCAACAGAAATAAAAGCTGCTGAGACTTAGGGCTCATAAATATGGTAGAAAACTCTAACCTGTCGCTAAATCGTGAGAAAGTTATTTACCCTGTTTGAATATGCTCTCTGAGATATGATATTTAAATATGAAATTGTTTTGCCCAATCAAACTATGAATTGAATATGCTCTTTGAGATATGATATTTAAATATGAAATTTTTTTGCCCAATCAAACTATGAATAAAACGACCAACTGGTAATGGTCATGATACACAAATTTAAGCTATTTGCTTCGAAAAGAAAATGAATTCCTGATACATTCTCTTATTTTCATTTGAGTCGATATATGGTTTGATATGTTAAAAAGGAAAATATCCGTTATTTATATTTATATCTTTATATGTAGGCTTCTCTTCTATGGCCTTTTTGATGCCCCAGGTTTCAGAAATCGAAGCCGTTCTAATGAGCTTCAGAAGGTATGCAAAAGATGTAACCATTTCCAGAGTTGTTCCCTCTACTTTTTTTTATGGGTTTTAAGAACTTTCTAGACAAGTTGTTTATGAGACTTCAAAATGATTAATTTATTATGAATATGAATGATGATGTAGTAACATTGTTTCTTATTTAGCAATGTTTGGATGATAGTATTTTTCTCAAAATTGCAATAGCAACTATATCTAGAGAAGCTTGGAATATTCTAGAAATGACATACAATGAAAGAAGGAGCAACAACACCATTTAGTAGAGAATTTAAATTGTTAAAGAATATATAATTATAACAAGATAGTCAAATATTTTGGTAACACAAAATTAATTAAATATGCCATGGAAAATCCTACATAAGAAAATAAAAAGTATTAACATGATGCAGAAAGTGAAGTGCACTATGCATATGCATGTGTGGAAGGTGAGATTGAATTTGAAGATGATGAAATTGAAACCACCTTTATAACAATGGCAACCAATGAGAAGAACCTAGTACTCAAAGAAAAATTGATTAAGAGGTCGAATTAACTTTCTTGAAGAGTGACTTGCAAAGCCCAAGTATGATGGAGATGAAAGTAAGTATGGAAATTTTATTATCACTATTGGAATATAAGGACAACGTATATAAAGAAAATAATAAAAAAATTTGAAGCTCTTGTGACAATGGAGGAGGAGATGAAAGAAAACGTTGAGGTGTTTTTTTATATTATAGAGACTAACCAAAAAGTTCAAGCAACAGTAGCTAAGGTGAAATTAGATATAGAAGATGAAGATGCCAATGAAGTTGATGAAATATTCAATAAAAATATTAGAGAAAAGATGAAGATAAATAAGATGAAAAAGTATGCAGATATAAAGTTTTTAGCAATGAAGATGCCAATGAAGTTGACGAAATATTTAATAAAAATATTAGAGAAAAGATGAAGCTAAATAAGATGAAAAATTATGCAAGATATAAAGTTTTTAGCAAAAGCAAGAAACAACTTGTACAATCTAAAGCTATGAACAAGCTGCACCAACATGCAAAAGAAAAACTAGTATTTAATTGATCTAAGTATTGTAAGCCTAGTTACGTTTTAGACCAACAAGTAGTAGTGGTTGTAATTAAAGGGGAGTTATTAGTGTTGATGAATTTTGCAATTGAGATTCAGGGTGGTGTTAAAAAGTATTGTCCCTTGTTCATTGATTTATTTGAGTAGTGATTTATCACCCCAAGTCATTTTTAGAAAGTATTATCTCTTTTGAATTGATCTATTTGAGCAGTGAGTTATCACTCCAAGTCATCTTTAGAAAGATATTTCTAGACACTATTAGCCTTGATAATTTTATAAATTATTGATATTTAGAAACTTCCTAAATTATTATAGAATCCGTTTAAATGGGTTTCCAATTAGTTTTCACTCCTATCCTTGCTCATGAGTTTTATCATTTTCATACCTCAAAAAAATGAAATAGGTCAAGGCTATAGTAATTTGAGGGTGATCCCACTGGAATTATTTTAACTATAGTAGGCCCCCCTTGAATTTCTAAGGTCGTATCTAATACTATAAGTTGCAGCATCATTCCAACGATCAAAACTATTTGCACAATGAAGTAATGGAGTGGAAATAAACACCCAAAAGTCAATGCTAGACAAATTTTCTAGTTTGTTAGCTTATATCATCATTAATTCTACTTTTAACTTTTTTTGGGACTTATAGTTGAAGGAACAAAAGAGAACCACAATTATGAATACTATCCTACTGACACAGAAATAGAACCAATCAAAAGGAGAATGCCAAATTAGATACAAATGGAAACAAAACTAAACTTTAGCGTAAGATAGATAGTTGTAAAGACTTATTATACATACTAATAAGAAAAAAGCCCATGGAAAAATGCCAAGGGGGACACTGTAGATAATGCAAATTGTTAAGTAATAAGAAAGTGAGGTTTTAAAAATGAGATAAATCAAAAGGAAGACTAAGAAGAATTAGGAGGAAAAATGAATTTGAGCTATAACATATAACACAATTTTGAACTACTATTATTATATTTTCCCATAAAAAATAACAATGGCTATTCTTAAAAATCCTACTATCTCTTAGAAGATACTTAAACCTCATGCAACTTAAATTCCAATTCTTTGATATATCTCTCTTTCATCAAAACAAGCAACAAAATTATAAGTCCATTTTCAAGCATGGAATGATTGGAATTTGGTAACTATCTTTAATTAAAATAAAATATAGCAAAAACAAAAGAGAATAGTCATATTTTTTGGTTAGTCTTGTTAGTCTTTCCACGAGAGACTATAACACTCACTTCATGGTTAAAGTGTATTGAATCTCTATTATTTTGCTGAGATTTTCCAGTTTTAACCAAATTTTCAGGAAAGTGTTGAACATTTCTATCATGTAAATTTAATTTCTTTTTTCTAACTTCTGGAAATCTTATACCTAATTTTCAATTGGCCAAGGAAGCCTTGATGCAACATAATTCTCTTGGTGGAGGTAGATTTAGTTTTAGCATTTCTCATTAACTAACATATAATTTTAAAATTAAAAAAGGGACAATTTTTTGAGTGGTCATTCTGTCAAAAATGAGTTCCCTAACACTGTTATGCATGGCACTATGATTTCCCTACTTAGTAATGCTATAACTAATGATCTTCCAAGTCGCTTATGTAAGTGAGGGAATGGGGGGAGAGGGGGGTGAGGTTGAATAAATATGTGGAGGAAGGATAAAGGGTGTGTAGGAAGTCATCCTCAACACAAGGGTAATTTAATATGCAAATTTGAGGCAAGGAAAAAAAGGGATAATTTGATTATTGACTTATCTACTCAATGATTCCATAGTTATCAAGGTTGTAGTTCCCTTAAGTACGTGGTGGGGTGAGGGGTTGGGGCTGAACAAATATGAAGATGAAGTTCTTATATATTAATTTAATATGGAAATACTACTATTTTGTTGTGTAGAGAAAGGACGTGTACAAAGAGTGAGAGAAAGGGTGTGTAGAGAAATTGTGTGTGAGGTAAATTGTTAAAGAGAAGGGACTGTATCGATTCATGCTTTATTCCTTTGCACTTAGCACAATGTATATTTTAAAATATTAAAAATATACACATTATATGGAAACCAATCTATCTCAGTGTTAATTAATCTTGTTCATAACAATGGATATTTAGTTTCATTTACAAACGCTTTCAATGTTGTCAAATGTTTGAGGTTTCCCTTTTTTTGAAGAAGGAACATGAACTTTTCTTATCTCACATAATTTTATCGTAAACCTGCCTTTTTTATTCTATAATGTGTAGAAGTGCAAGTGATGGTAAAGTTAAAAAATAATTAAAAATTCGTAGTATAAGGCATATTGGTTCAACTAACTATTAAATTTGTTTGAACACCATTATTTTTTTAAATAGTTAATGCAGAGGTCTAGAAGAATCTCTTTAAATGTGTAAAGTGTGAAAGTGAAAGTAATGGTAAGGTTAAAAATTAATTAAAAATTAGTCGTATAAGGAAATATATGTTCAACTAACAGTTAAATTCAGTTGAACAACAATTTTTTTTAAAATAGATAATGTGAAGGTGCAGAAGGAGATTTTGATGTGCTCTGTTTGTTCTTATGCACAATTGAACCTATGAACTCAGAGCCACCGAACATAGTTTTTAGAACCCTACAAAGTAGTTTCTCTAGAGCTCTTATGTGGAGGAAGGAAAAAGGGTGTGTGAGAAGTGAAGGAGAAAGGTTGTGTTGAGAAATTATGTGTGGGGTTGAACAAATATGCAGAGGAGGCTATAATATGAAACACTTATGTTTTTTTATCTATCACGGGGGTACCAAAACAAATGATAAATTACATTCTAGCATAAATAAGTGGGGATATTTGATAGGGAAAAGTGCAAATGACAAGATTCAAACATGTGTCTGCTTTGTTTATTAATGAAGAAGTGAAATTCTTAAGAAGGTTTTCTCTCACTAGGATGGAGAACGTAATGCTCACGGCGGGAACTGATTAGGTGTATGGGAAGTGCAGGAGAAAGGTTTTGTAGATAAATTATGTGCAAGGGATTTTGTTAAAGATTAGGGACTATATGGAGTGAAGCATTTTTCCTCCACACTTAGCAAAATGTATATTTTAGAATTTTAATCAATTACTATCAAATTCAACTAAACAGCATTGTTCTTAAAATAGTTAATGTGAATGTGTGGAAGAATATTTCGTTGTGCTCCTTTCGTAGCTGCAAATAGCCACACTTCCACATTTAGAGCCACCGAGCATAGTGTTGAGAACCAGGCATCAGAATACGTGCAAACAAATTTTGGTTGAGCTCATTTGCACCTTTGTATCGAATAAAATAAGCCCATTTCAACATAGTAGTGTGCACGATTTATTGCCCACCCTTATTTCAAAGACTAAAATGTTGCATATGTTATCATGAACAAATTTAATTCCTAGATGCAATTTTTTATTTTTCTTTGCAGGCACCTTTTTGAAATTATGGTTTATGCGAGCCCAATCATAATCCCCATTGGGGAAAATGTATTTACGATTTAAGTATCAGAATTTTGATAAGTGCCTTAGCAAACAAATATTATTCTTTGGACCTTGAATCTATATTCAATTCTCATTCCAATTTTGATTACGTTGTGTTCAAATTCTGAGTCTGTTTACCAATTTTAAAAAGAATCCTAAGATGTTCTGTAAAAACATTTATTGCAAGTATATTTTTTAGAAATTGATTTGATATTTTATATATTAGCTAATTTTCTGTAGATTCCAAATTGTAGTAAGTGTGAGGGACCATTTAAAGAATCATCTAGAGGTGATGAAGTTTCTGTTACTTACTCTGCACACCCATTTTCCTAAACAACACTCCTTTCTCATATGCATTACAATGGCATTTCATTTAATATCAGATAATACCTATTTAATTGACAAATGTGAAATCACAAATACATTTATTATCTCTACAAGTGCATTGGTAATATGTTCAAAGTAAGATATCATGAATAGTATATCATATTTAGTTAGTATATAATATGTATGTTTAAAATTTAAAAAGTAATGTGACAATTGTAACCACTAGGTTTAGTTATATTGTTTGTAGGAGCATTGACTAGGTGTTTATTATGAATTTTTAGCATACAAGTTTCCAGTGAATTTTTAATTACTTTTCAAGGGAGCCGATTACAAAATGATTTGTTCTGCAGGTTGTACCATGGTCATTATAGTAGTTGCATGATCTAAAGAATTTTATCTACAACCTAATTTTGATCATAGGTGAAAAATGTGTAGCATTGTTATGAGGTAAGTTTTGCATCGTTCATTTTGCATGTGAGTAGTTAGAGAATTTATAATATATATATATGTGTGTGTGTGTGTGTGTGTGTGTGTGTGTGTGTGTGGAAAATATGTCCGTTGTTCAAAAAGTGGATAAAATGAGAGTGCTAAAACATTTATTCAATATATGTTAGTGCCATGTAGTTGTTAGGACTAATTTTTTATTGTGCTATGAAATTATAACCTATTTTTTTCTTATTTATATATATATATTATATATATAATTATATATAATATATATATATATAATTATATAATATATATGGTCCAATTCAAATATTCAGAATAGGGAAGATGAACACAAATAGAAAAGATATAATTAAAGACAATGATAACATTTCTCAGAGGTGTGTTTCTATTATTATCATTTGATTATTATATTTTACAGCTCTATATTTTTTTTGCTATATTTTTTGTATTGCAACTAAAATTTATGCTTTTTCAATTTTCCGAAAGCATGTAATACTTAGAGATTCACATCAAGGAGAAAAACTAAAAGCACAATGGTATATGTAACATTTGTGCGTTTGTACGTTTGTTAATTTTTCAGTTTAGTATAAGTAACGGGAACTTTGAATCTAAAATTTGTTTAGTACTTTACCCATATGTGATATTTGTTTTTGCCTTCATGACCAAATTTTTAGTTAGTATCAATTGTAATCTCCTTTTATGAAGTGATTTTATTGCAGTATTTTTCAATAGGAAAAAAATATTTGATTCGGAATGGGTTTCAAATAAATATAGCATCAATGTTGTGACAATAGACATGGATGAAGTAGTATATAAGGAAATGACCACAATTATAGAATCAAATATCCCAAGAGACACAACAAAAGGTGTAGAAAATAGAAAAGAAATAGAGACAAAAAAGCAGTTATGTTTAGGTTTATCTAATTGTAAAACATATTTCTTTTTTCTTTTATTGAATGAATTTCAATTCAATGCTCATGACTAGGAAAAAATAGATCAATTCTATGCCATTATTGATGGAATATACTAGTAACAATATAATAGGAATAATTTTCCATGGCGTTATGTTAGTTACATGATCAGCTTTTTCGGACAAAGAAAATAAGGCACAACCAATTGTGTATGCAAATTTGATACATAAGAAGGCCAAAATGACAATAACATTTCTTGTTCAAAAATAATTAATCAAACATGACGAGGCAAAATTTATTACAAACACTAGTGTTTCTATTAGGAATTTTGAGATAATTCCAAAGCACAAATATGATACTAATGGCTATGAGAAAAATATTATTATAAATAGATCTATCATTGTAGAAAACATTTTTCCAATTTCTGGAGAGTACAATTTTTTCCCAAATATCATGTTTGCAAATATGTTCCATAGTGATGTGTTTCTAGTTGGCACAATTGGTGCCATTGCAATTTAAACAACATACACAGGGGTGCAATATGTACTCAAAATCAAATATGGAACTGCAGATCTTGACAGTGCAATAGTAAGCTTATATTTATTTAATTGTTTCAATTTTAGCAAGTTATTGTCTATCTCTTATGCGGTTTACATGTATTTTTATGCAATATTTCATGTGTTAGTTTCAAGTACATGAAAAAATTCTTGCAACATATGTTTTAATCCACAAACAATTGTAAGAAGACTTTTTTTTTCATCTTGCTAAAAACTATAGTTAAGAAAACAAGAAAAATCTTTTCGAACTTCAAAATCCATGCTTATATGTTCATTGAAAATAGAAAATAAGGTGGAAAGTTTGAGAAATCTTCCTTCATCAACGAGTGGAGTATGCATGGTAACCTATATATATATATAAAGAGAAAAATAGAAAAAAAAAATAAAGAATTATTTTAAGTTGATAAGTCTCATATCTTTTTATCATTTTTGCAATGCTTGCAAGCACTACTGATGGTGACTAGTACATATACAAATCCCTTTGAGATTGTATGTGTGAAATTGGGTAGTGTAATTACAACTTCTATAACTATGGATGAAACAATGTGTTAGGCCCCTATAATATTGGTGCAACCCTTATATTGTTATTTTTTACCCCATATGAGCCCACTATTGTTATTATTGTGCCCTTACATTATTATTTCTATGTAGGACCTAATTATATTTTAACCTTTACACTCCTATATACACCAAGGCGATTGTGTCATTTGAATCATATAAGAATTTTTTATTTATGTGATGTAAAAGGAGGTTTCCCTGTTAAGTTATGGTATGTTCTATGCTTATAATAGTTTACTTCTTTTTCTTATTATATTCCACAGATTAGCAATCACATATATATAAAGTAAAGTGCAGATAGAACATTCAATGATCGATAGAAAACAAGCCAAGACAAGAGACATAAGATGTGGCGGCTAGCCAGGGACAAACCCCACAATGTGTGGGGAAACCCTTTGATCAAATATTATTTTATCTTCAATAATTCAGCAGAGAGAAATAGTACAATGAATCTGATTCATATCAACAATAGCAAACCCTAGATCAGCAGCATCAGCATTAGCGGCTTCATTATCAAACTAGGGCAGATGATATCTCACAAACCGATCGTCGGATTGACTTCATTCCACCACCAAAAGTTTTGGCTTTTAGAGGAGGTTCAGATGAACCTACATTGCAGCTCAGGTGAGGAGATCTTCTAGGCCACGCAGGTCAATCTTTACTTCTGCAGTTGCAGCTTCAGTTTCAACAGTTTCCGGCTTCATACTAGGGCAGTCGATATCTTGCAAACCGTTCATCAGATTGACTTCATTCCACCACCAGAAGTTGCGGATTTCAGAGGAGGTTCAGATGAACCTACAGCATAGTTCCAAAGAGGAGATCTTCTAGTCCTCGCAAGTCAATCTTTACTTCTGCAATTGCAGCTTCAGTTTCAGCAGTTTCCGGCTTCAAACGTGTGAGAGAGAGACCCACTTCAGTGCAGTAGAGAAGAGACTCATATCTGCGCAGTAGAGAGAGAGAGAGATGTGATGAGATGAGTGAGTCCAAATGAGGAAAAGTCCTCTTATATTTATACACAACGTTGGTGGGTGAATAGATGCGGCTATTGGGCTTCTGAGCCTACATGAGTTGTAGGTCGGCTTGATAATAATTCCATAATCAAAATAAATTCATATCTCCATGAATACTTATCGGAATCGGATGATATTTATATCAATCCTACATCTCTCAATGAGAGGAATATAATAAAAATATTATCATGCATGAATAAGATGACCCACATGAAGTTTTTCCCTGGTTGCCAATTTTAACATTCCCCCTCGAAGTGGATTATTATCTAGCCATTCATATATATTTTCTTATGTTTCTGTCTTATTTTTTAACTGGATACATAACATTTAGCATCAGATCTATTCATATTAATGTTTTATGTAATGACTACAAGGTTCCATTTAGTAAGGTGTATAAACTCCTATGGTAGTTTTAACTATTCATAATCGTAATTAATTATTTGCCCAACTATTTTGGATTAGATTAAATAATAATATTCTTTTCACTTGGAGATGCTTCTAAAAGAAGTACATTAAGGATGGTTTTTAATGTTATCATGAAAGTGCAAGAAAGTGAGACATGAAAATATGTACAAAACACAGATTATTATTAGTGATAAATAGTAGGGATTGACTACTTGGGATTTCATAAACATATATTTTACCTAATCATGATGTTATTATTACCAATGATAGTAATTGCAGGAAATAATCATGTCTCATGCAAAGAATGGTTTGATAATTTCTAATATATCCCTTTTGAAAAAATCAAAAGATACCTGATATAGACAATGAGGTCATTATAATTCACTAATTACTCATGCATAGTGAAGGACCATCAAATGAAGTTTACAAGGGATAACTTACTGGAGGAAACAACCATGCCATGAAAGTACTGTGCTAAAGAAATGTGGGGCAAGGTGTTTTATAAACATGACATCATGTTGAATGTATTGGCCTCTAATTAATTATGTTTGAATTAAATATTATGTTATTTTATAAAATTTTAACTATGGAAAAGGGATGGACTTCCTTGATACCATTGAGTAAGGGTTGAACTCCCACACGAAACATTTAATAAAATAAATTCTTGTTTGTTTTTCCCTTAGGGTTTTCCATAGTATATCGATATACATTTATGTATTTTCATATTCTATTATCTTGATGATGATGTTACTTTGTATGACATTAAGACTTACATCACTCAATGTGTAATTAACAAGCCTAATTAAAGAACCATGTTAATGATGCAAAGTTGTAGTAGAAATAATTATGATAACAGGTTGCATTAATGATTATTATTTTTCACACATAGTTATTCCATTTTTGTAACTATCTCACTTAATTTTGGTGATTAGTTAATGATCAGCTAAGTAGGTGGTAAGTCATTCATGGGATTCTACATGTAGGTAAATATTCATATAAAAAATGTTAATCCTATGTAATTTTGCGTGAGGTCTACTTAGGTATGTTACAAGTGGTATAGGAGCAAAGGTTGCAGCACTGGTACCTCACGTCATGTAAGAACACGAAGGAGTAGAGGTATGTTGCTATTATATATAAGCCCAGGATTGATACTCACAAAATTACATGGCAATGTATGTAGTAGACCTCATTTAATATGAGATGCATGATGGTGTTAATGACTACATTGATGAATGATAGTGTTAATGACTACTTTGAAGGATAATTTTACTCATGCCATTTTAGTCTTTATGTGGATAAAATATACTTTCAAATTTGTTTGGATTTAGTTATATTAAATTATGGACATTCCCTAGATCTCACAAGGTAAATAATAATAGTGTGGTTTAAGATTAACTTCCATTATTTTATTCATATTTCCATGATAATTTGTAATGGTGCATTAAAAGATAATTTCTTAGAGTTGCAATGCATTTCTTATAAGAAAAAAAATGAATGTGTGCATTGCTTTAATAAAACAATGTAGAAGGGCTTGTCCTTGAGTGGACAATATCAAGCTTAAAAAGACATTAAAATAACACCCTCAAATGTTAAGAATAAACAATGAGTGACATAGTAGGCATTGCAAGTAACGACTAATGATCAATCGTGTCTTGTTGTGGAATTACTTTGAATTATAATTGGGTTTGTGATACTTGGTAGCATTGACTATTTAGTATATTTCATTACCTCCTATGAATTAGCATTACATGACATCATTGTTAGTAATTGTAATAATAATAAATTATATGTGATTTTTCAGCAAACTATTAAACTTATCTTTGAAGGTATATTGCAATATGAATCATTCAATTTTTTATAAAATATTATTGTTGAAACTTGCAAAAAATGTGATAGTGGTAGTTCATTTTCATGTTATTGGTCTAATGTTGACAATACATTGTTAAATTTGGGTTTTGATTGTATTGTTACCCGTATTTGTTATCAACACTCAAATACTAATGGTGAATTAGTAATTTTGTATGAGTAAAGATTTGTATAGGCTTTTATACATATTAAGATAGTATGAAAGAAAATTTGATGACTATGGAATTGTATATTTATTTAATGATGCATACGCATGACTATAAATTCTTAAATATTACAAAGAACTTATATCACTATAACAATAGTGTCTTTGGAATTGAATAATTTAATAGAAATTCATTGTTATGTCAATAATAAGAATAGTAAGGAAAAGGGTGTGCCTTTCCATATGAAAATGAAAAAATGGTAACTAATGTGATAAGGGAAACAAAGATTATGTGATAGTTTAATGCATGGTCTACAAACTTAATGATAAGGCTATTATTTGTTAGATGTTGTTAATTACATTTTCTTCTCAAACGTCATGCATGACAATGTAATTTTACAAGTTGATGACTCAGTGATGGTATTAGTATTAATGAGATGGTATACATCATGAATAGAACAAATATTGTAATTTTATCCTTTAGAAATTCATCCAATCTCTATGCACATTGTTAGTGAAACTACATATTAAACCTAATCAATTAAGTCCATTATGATGTGGAAACGTAGTGTCTTCATTGTCATCACTAAAAAAAATATGGATGGCATTTTGAATATGTTGGTATTACTGGTTTATTCAACCAAGAAAAGTTTGTGTGATTGAGTTCAATTTAGTAATGTTGCATAATTATTGTTAGTTAGACACATGCATAAAATGAAATTTCATTTTCATAGATTTTTTCTACACTCCTCGCAAAAAAAAAATTCTACACACCCAAACAAAGCTTATTATCCCGATAGATTAGCTTGGGTATGTACCTTGCTAGAAGTTAACATTCCAAGTAATATAACTCAATAGAAAGGCAGACCATCTAATCTTTCTAATGGAGAATTTCAACCATTTTGTACCGAAATAGAGTAATCCCATCCATGAAATGATAAAAAAGAGGTAAACTACAAAATCAATGCATATTATTGTGAGAAATCAAAATCCTAGTTTTAGCATGCTTACTGACTCCATTTAATCGATTATTGTAAATATTTAACCTTTTGAATCTACTAGGATTCTAGGAAATGAGGCCCATTTCATTAGTCAACAGAAATTGATAATTAAACTTTTGAACCATCAACATAAGCCTCCCACACACAAGAATGCATTGAATGTGACTTGAGAAAAATGCATTGAGCTTTAACATGAAGCATTTGAGTTTGAAATGTTTTTAGGGAAACAAAAAAATCATGTAATTAGTGGTTTTATCTTATCAGTGTGCATGATGAGGATGTGTTGTGCAGAAAAATGGGTGAATAGGGAAAGGACATCAACTTTCTTCTACAATGCCATGTATCTGTGCATATGTTTTTGAACATTACATATTAACAAATTAATTAGCCGTTTTGGATTATCAAAGTTTGGCACATGAAAAGTTTGGGTTACATAAATACTAAGTGTATTTGTGATTTCACATTTGTCAATTGAATAGTAATATTAAACAAAGTCTATTTTTAATGTGTAAGAGGAAGAATTGTTATGTGGGAAATAGGTATCCGAAGCAAGGAACATAAGTTTTACTTGGCAGTGTTTCGTGCCACCACGTATATTCGTGCAAGATACATATTAACAAATTAATTAGATATTTTTTTACGTTAGTAGGGCATTGTTTGAATGCTTAACAACATTTACTTTGAAACATTGTGCAATGCTTGCCGATTTATCAGGCTTTGTATCTAGTATACCTTCTAACATAATCAAGTGATATGTATAGGAGGGAGATGTGTAGGATAACATTTATTTTTCCACATTCACATCTCTGAGCAGGCTCTCCCTCTGTCCACTTTTTCTAGATGTTGTAAAACATTAAGATTCACAATATTTTACACATATTTTTTCGTTTCAAAATAACATTTCTATTAAATGTCACATAAACTCAGCAAAATTCATGCACTCTACAAATTTCCCCCCTCCATACACTTATTGTTTCACACTGCAAATTGTCAATTTTTATGTTGTTAAATAATGAATCCATATAGGTGAGGATCGTTTTATAGATGACAAATGACCTGTTATACAGTTTTGCGAACCCAACAATTTAGACTACCAAGTGAGTCCATCATCAGGGGATGCATCAATAGATATTCACCAGATTTTAATGATTCATCCAAGAGCTCTATTTAGGGTAGAGTTTCGCTCTGGAACGAAACTCTACCCTAAATAGAGCTCTTGGATAAATCATTAAAATCTGGTGAATATCTATTGACACATCCCCTGATGATGGACTCACTTGGTAGTCCAAAACATTGGGTTCGCAAAACTGTATAATAGGTCATTCCTCATCTATAAAAAAAAATTATGTTATTTGATACACATATTTTTTCATTATGCAAAAAACATTTTTATTTGTAAAAAAATCTAGCAATTACTTTATCTTTGCAAACTACTTCTATAATTATTCTCACATTTTTTAATAGTGAGATTGTTATGCCTGATATTGCAATTTGTGGAACATGAATGTGCGAGAATGTCAAAGAAGTATAATAAAGCCTTCCTCTGAATTCTACATATATTATTTAGATGTTTCGGTTTTTCCCAAAATAATACAATATATCAAATTATTTATTTCTTTAACTGAAAAAAATGGATTTAAGGTATCCAAATAAACATGATTTTAAAAGTATTTATCCATTCATTCATTCAGTTTAGCATTCCTTTAAATTCGCCAAGAAGAAGTGATTTCTTGGTGAACACCTAAATAGAACTCTATATTTGATCATGGTGTTATGTGATATGCTAAATAAAAATATTTTTTAATGCATCCAAGCAATCGTTGAAGATCAATAAAGTGTGAAGCATAAAATATTAAAGACTAAAAATCAATTCCAACACATGAGGGTTGGATACCTCGTCTTAAAGAAGAAAAACAATTGTATCATCAAATTTTAAATAAAAATAAATTCAAATAAAGAAAAAATAATATGTGGATAACATAGTAGGAAAAGAGAAACCCCAAAGAGTTGACAATGTTAGAAGTGTTTGTAAATGAAACTAATCATCACTTTATGGAAAAAATTATTAAATTATTGAGAATAGATTGACAAAATATTACAAGCCTCACTCTTACCAAAATTTTTGGCGAGTAACTAATCAGCAAAAAAAACATTACAGATTGCAAAAAATTTATTTCCTTGCCATAAAAGGAAAATTAACATAGATCGAGATAATTTTTAGGAGCACTACATGCTCAAAATATGTTAGGACCCTATACTACTAGTGTAACCCCTTATTGTTATTATTACAACCCCCTTATTATATTGTTGTGCCCATGTAATCCCCATATTGTTATTATTGTGCCCCATAGAAGCCCACTATTGTTATTATTGTGCCCTTATATTATTATTGTTATGTCCACTCTGATTATATTACGACTCCTTAGACTCCTATATATATAAAGGAGGTATTGTCATTTGTATCATCCAAGAATTGTTCATTTGTGTAACGTAAAGGAAGTTCCCCCTCGAAGAGGCTTATTTCTAAGGCATTCATCCATCTTTTCTATCTTTTTGTGAGCTGGTTTCATAACATTTGGTATCAGAGCTTTGGATTCTAGGGTTTCACTGCTCCAAACAGGTCATCGTGGAATTTTCTCTATAACTTTTTTTTGTGACGTTTTAGAAGCGAAAACAAAAACCCATTTGAGATGAAATCGTGCTGAACCTTGGGTCCAAATTTCAAATCTTTTCTCGCTATATTTTAGGAGATATGATCCGAGGAAGTTAGGGTTTTGGCAAGATCCAAAATTTCATCTAAAATAGGTCATCCTGGAATTTTCGCTACATTGTTTTCACTATGATGTTTTAGAAGCTAAAACAAAAACCCATTTGAGAATAAATCGGTCTGAACCTTGGGTCCAAAATTTCAGATCTTGGCTCACTATATTTTCATATATATGATCTGAAGAATTTTGTGTTTTTGGAGACTCCCAAATTACATCTTAAACATGTGACCTTGGGAAAACCGTCATAACTTTCTCTCTGAGCATTAGATTTAAATTTTGTAAGAAGTTATAGAAAGGACGGACTTTTCTTTGTTTGGGTATAATTTTCAAAACCTGAGGTTGAAACAATGACACGTGGCACGTCGTACAAGTTTGCTCTACTGAACTAGTCTATAATTAGGTCATCACAGGATATTGGGAATAAAGCTTTCTTCAGGAATCCAATTGCAATCAAACTTGGGAAGTTAAAAAGAGGACTCAGACTGCTATTATGGGCCAAACTTTCATAACTTAAAGATACAAAATTATAGAGTTACAGTTGTTCCAAGATTGAGCTCCTAAAATCAAGAAAAAGCGAGATAAGGAAGTTTGATGGCAAGGATCTGGTAAATTGGATACTATAGATGGAGAAATATTTTGATCTACATGGTGTACCACTGTTACAAAAGGTAAGTATTTCATATAATTATTTAGAACCGAATCAATTTTTATGGTATAAAGGGCTTTGTTCTCGTAAACCACTTATCACGTGGTGAATTTTCACAGAGGAAATGATAGTGCATTATCAGGATACCAAGAGCAACACCTTCTTTAGCCAATTGATAAATTAGAAACAAAATTGTTCAATGGTAGAGCACATTGAGGAATTTCAAAAATTGAATATAAGGGTAAATGATATTCTAGATAATCATAAAGATAAATAGTTTTATTTATGCCATGGAAGCTGATATCAATGGTATGAAAGAATATTGGAAGAAAGGCATGGAAGATTTTAAGAAATACATGGAAGGTTTGAAGGAAGGTGGAACAAAGCCAATACAAGAAAGGCCTCCTAATGACGAAAAGGTTCAAGAAATGAAAGATCACATTGAGAAAGAAGAAATGAATTTGACCATACCTTGTAATGCATTGGAAGGAATTACCACACCTCAAACTATCAATATAGAAGAACATATCAAGAACAAAAATGTTCAAGAAGTGAAAGATCACATCGAACATCAAGAAATGAATCTGACTATATATTGTAATGCATTGGAAGAAATTACCACTCCTCAAACTCTCAAGATAGAAGGACATATCAAGAAGAAGAAGGTTCAAACAGTGAAATATCAGGAAGAAAAGTATCAAGAAACATCAAAAGAAAAGGATACTCACTGGAACCAACCCCAAAGAAAGAAGAAATGAATCCAAACATATCTTGTAATAAATTGGTCAGAATTACCACTCCTCAAACTATAAAGATAGAAGGACATATCAAGAATAAAAAGGTAACAGTGTTGATTGATTCGAGTAGTACCCATAATTTTATTCGTTGTAAGATAGCCAAGGAATTGAATTGCTTCTTATATCTAGCACCAAAGTGTCAAGTGACGGTTGTAAGTGGAGGAACAATAAATTTCTCTAGAAATTTCCACAATATCAAGCTATCCATGGGAGAATATGTATTGAATAGCTCAATGCTTTCCTTTCCAATGGGTGGTGCTGATGTTGTAATAGGAGTCCAATGGATATAATCCTTGGGTACAATAGCCTTTAATTTTCAATAACTTTTTATGAAATTTTCTTCGGAATGAAAGGAAGATGAATTAAGGGGTATCACAGGGAAACTAGGAAAGAAAATCAGCTCTGATGGAATAAAAAATCTTCTAAGGAAATAACAACGAGGTGTAATTGCACCATTATGTTCACTAATGGTTCCCACATAGAAATCATGTATTTCTCCAGACCTCCAAAAAGCCTTGGACAATCATTCCAAGATATTTGAGACTCCCAAAGGTCTCCCATGTATTCATGATCATGACCATTCTATTCATTTTATTCAGGAAGTGTTCCTCCAAACGTCAAGCCTTATAGATATCCATATGCCCAAAGGAGTGAAATTGAACATATGCTTGTAGAAATGGTAGAGGTTGGCATAATTATTCAACCAAATTTGACAAACAAAGCAATGGATGAATGGAAGAATGGCGAAGCAGGGTGGGAACTCATTCAAAAGTTGTCGAAGATCCCAGTTCCAACAATATTGCCAAAACTTGACAAGGAAGGAAAAATCATATTAGAATCTGAAGCATTCACTGAACCAAGAAGTCAACAGCTACGAAATCGATCAATATCAGATCATCTCATCAAGTGGAAGAACTTACCCACTGAATATTCCACATTCAAGGTTGAGAATTTTATAAAAAAGCATCAAGAACTACTCGAGCATTGAGGACAACACTTTTTGAAGGCGAGGGGCATGTATGTCCCTATACTACTAGTGTAACCCCTTATTATTAGTAGTACAACTCCATTATTATATTGTTGTGCCCATGTAATCCCCATATTATTATTATTGTGCCCCATAGAAGCCCACTATTTTTATTATTGTGCCCTTATATTATTATTGTTATTTCAGCTCTGATTATATTATGACCCCTTAGACTCCTATATATAGAAAGGAGGTCTTGCCATTTGTATCATCCAATAATTGTTCATTTGTGTATTGTAAAGGAGGTTGCCCCCTCGAAGAGACTTATTTCTAAGGCATTCATCTATCTTTTCTATCTTTTTGTGAGTTGGTTTCGTAAAAAAATATATTAACTATGTGGGGTAGTTATTGAACAATATTATTCGGTCTTGAACGTGGTGATGGGAGAAGTTGAAACTCATAGTGTACATGTTTCTCCATTTGGTCCAATCTGCCTTCAAAACAATCTAGCTTTTCATGTAGATGCCCCTTAACCCTTTGAAGATTTGTTAATCTATCATGCATCTGCCACTGGTTTCATTGGATATCATTAATGAGTGAGATGACCATATTCTAGTCATCATGTCTACCTCTTATCAGTCGTTCCAAAATCATCTTGAGATATGCAAGCTCATTGCCAAAATTTTGTTGATAAGATGCAGGGTCGTTAAAATTAAGTTTATTGACAAGGTTGGGACCTATGGTGTCCCTTGACCAATTCTCTCCAAGTGATGTTGCCTTGACTATCCTCATTCACCAAATCCACACCTTACTCTGCCTCATTCACATGGCATCTCGTACTTCACCAGAAAACAAAAAAGACTCAAATATAATAATGTTATGGATGGGAAAAACTAGCAAAACATTATATGTTAAACATAATAACAACTCATTTGAGAACAACAACAACCCACCTAGACTTGCACTGCAATGAACTAGGACATAGTTTGAAAAGAAACAATCTAAATAAATAGTCATGGACTGCAAAAGAAAAGTTACAAAACCATTATGAAGCCACCCAAAACAAATATACACAAAATACAAATATAAACAAAAATATGTAAAACATTATACTAGTCAATAATAAAATAAAATATTAGAATGACCCCCGTAAAGAAAAGAGAGAAAAAAACATGTGAAATACACCAAAAATGAGATAAAAGGAAATTGGAACTTAGAAGCATTCCAACTTACCCCAATATTGAGTTAGGAAACAATATAATATCATATTATCGGACTTTATGAATAAATAAAGTTTAATTCCTATGGGCAACATGTATCTATATGGATCTCTTTAATTCATTAGCATTACCCTACATCATTCTAGATCGTCACTGATTTAGTTGTTTCCTTTATCCTGGTGTAAAAAAGTATTTTCCCCATCTTTTACAAACCATAAATTAATTCCCTAATTTTAAAATATTTCCTAATTTAATTTACATATTTTCTCTATTTTTCTTTCTGGTTAATGTAAACATTTATTTTGTGAATTGATTCATAATCAAGAGATTATTTCAATTCTTAATAACGTTTACTCTAATGTATTGTATAATGATTACTATTTTTTTTAGCAAATTCGTTGATACTATAAAATAGTCCTTTCGACATGTATTCAGTGAATGAATGCATAAACATGGCTCTACAACTATTATATGTTTTAGCATACTGGAAGGATGTGATGAAGAATGATATGCACGGTAAAACATTTGATCCCTCTTTTTAACACCTTTGTATACATTATCCCTTCACATATATCAACTTTTCAGAGCGTGGATTAGTGGATATTAAAAACTTAATTAAGGTTTAATACTATTATTAAAAGATATTTTCACATATTGATGGCTAATAATGAAATGGTTATGCCTAACATTGCAATTTGTGGACTGCAAAGATGCAAGATTAATTGATGGAGGAAATGTGGGATTTGTATTTTTGTTATTATGTGAGAATGATTTGTTTCAGTAATCATTTCGACCATTTATTGTTATTCTCTCTTCTGTACCTCCCCACTACGCATAATGAATGACATCTCCGTAACCTAGCACTCTACATGTGTGTCCAACTAAGAATCCATCTTATAATTATAACAAAATATTAAGATTTTCATATCATCTCTTGCCACTGTTATCATTGATAAATTGTGCAAAAAGTTGACATGTGGATTCATACATTATGTCGAGCCCAAAAATTGATATTGAGAAAATAATAAGAAATATTTTATATATTTCTTTCTTTCTCACCTCTGCGCTCGTGCATATTCGCTCTCACAACAATGAAAAATCTATGTCCATAATGAAATCTTCCTCAATGCAATCAAAGTTTCTTTCATATGTTTCCACTCTAAGCAATGAAAGATTTTGAATATTTCTCTATTCCTTGCATATTTTTTGCTCCTTTCACTTTGTCTCTTGCAATATTTTCTTCTGTAATTATGGTAAGATTCTTTTAATAATGAAAGGGTGATGTGTCACATTACGGAGTGCCTCACAGATCATTTACATGTTTTGTGTTTTTTTTTAAGTTTAATAATGCAATTTATTAAAATGTTTATTTCTTTAATTAAAATTTTAATTTAAATACCATGATAAATATGTTTTTAAAACTATTTATGCATTCATTCATCCATTTCAACTTTCCTTTCAATTCAACAAAATCCAATAACAGAATCGAACCTATTTTATCAGTTTTTTATGTTGAAGATATAATATGCATGATGAATTTGAATGCTCCACGAGTTGTATTTCTTTCAATAATTATGGAAACAATTGTAATGAAAAACACACAATTAATTCATAGTTACTGTCAGACCAGGAGGCAACTACTCAAATGTAATTGTATTATTTATTCAGGTTGTTCGTTATTATATACAAGAGGAAGTGATTGTTCAGTTCATCTCTTGATGACTCTTCATTTTCTCTATTATTTATTTACACTA
>APFE030045110.1:16480-112480 GCA_000404065.3 Pinus taeda | reverse complement strand
TTAAATAATAAGTGTCTAACTTAAATAATATGTTTTTAATAATAATAATAATAAAATGTCCTTCCTTTGATATGTCGAAGTCATCCACTCACAATCAATACATTAAATACATTAATACCCGTTGAAGATTGTTAAATTGCTAATGGTTAGATTAAGAAAATATCTTCTTTATATTAAATAAAGTGTCTAACTTATATGATATGTTTTTAATACCACAATTAAGACGTGTTGAAGATTGTTAAATTGCTAATGATTACATTAAGAATCGATAGGAGTATATATTCTTTCCTCGTCCGCTCAAAACCACCGAGTTTTATATTGAAAAATAAAATCAAAATATTTTCCTTAAAATAGATGTACAAATATCTTTTTATATTGTTACGTTTTTATATTATTAATATGGCCTAAAATGTTATAGACTGGTAAACATTATAATTTTCATTAAAATATTTTATTATTTTTATTATTATTTTAAATAAAATAAATATTATATTATTTATTTAAATAATTTAAAATAAAGTATTATTTTATTGTTATGGAATTACTTTAGTAAAAAATTATTATAATTTAATTATTTATGTTTTAATAGTTTTTATGAAAATCAGACAATAATCTAATTTTATAAATTCATGGTTAAATTACATTTTATAATACATAATACTTCATACCTAAAAACTCTGTAGCATAAATTATATAATTTAATTAAAAATTATATATAAAAACAAAAAATTTTAAATTATTAAAAAGATATTACTTTATTAATCAATGACGACTTTTAACTATATAATAAAATTAAAATTAAAAATTTTTTATATTAATACAAATTAAATATAATAACAATATTAAATTAAACATTTCCACTTTAAAAATGATACATGTAAATTTATATTAAAGGAAAAACAATTACATTTCTTTCCCACAGTGAATTGTTAAAAGCATATAAATAAATTGAGTGTCATGTTAATGTCACATACCAACTTCACTAAAAATGGAAAGCAGAACACATCATCATCATAATAAATTATTAAAAGAAAAGCCTATCAACTAGTAAAAATCATTAAAATAAAAATTCCATTATCTAAATTTCTATCCACACTCTAACAAGTGTGGTACGCTTTATCGTGGCTGTCGTTTGTTTATTCGCAACTTCTGGTTTCATGACTAGCGGTCCTCCATTTGGTGGTTTCATGACTTGCGGCCCTCCATTCGGTAGTTGTCATGTGTTTACTTCTGACTTTAAACCTTCGGCGGTACGGGAACCAAACCAGGGAAAGAGTACCTTCATTTAGGTAGCTGTGATAACTTTTTTATTTTACTTTTTACCATTTATTTTAGGTAAAAAAAACACACACATTTCCGACCAGATACTTTTCCTTCTGCTCTTTTGAGGGGAAACAATATAAGGAGGGGAGAAATTAAGAACCTAACCAACCCTCCTTGGACAACTTATCTGGAAATCTGGAAGTATGCGTAAAGCATGGCTTGATCAAAGGAAAAGATTCATGACATTAATGTCAAGGGGCACGATGTGAGTAGGCCGGTGGGATAAAGGTCTAGAAGGTCTAGGGATTAAAAACTGTTGAGCCCTGGGCTTCGTAAACGTGTTCTAAAATACTAGTACATCGTTAAAAAAATTCCAAGTAAAACATTATTACATTTTTTATTATTATCTTTAAGGACAGGCAAGGGAAAGTTCCGCACACTGTTTGAATATGCTTTCTGAGATGCAATGTTCAAATATAAAATGTTTACCAATTCCAATTAGGAATAAAACGACTGGAGAAAGTTTTTTACCCACTTTGAATATGCTTTCTGAGATAAAATATTTAAATATAAAATGTTTACCAATTCCAACTATGAATAAAACGACCAATTGATAATATTCATGAAATACAAATTTAAGCAAATTTCTTATATTCATTCAGAAGGAAAATATTGAAAGAAAGTAACGGTTTGTTCTTTACCCACTTTGAATATGCTTTCTGAGATACAATATTTAAATATAAAATGTTTACCAGTTCTAAATATGAATAAAATGATCAATTGATAACAGTCCTGCAATACAAATTTAAGCAATTTGCTTCGGGAAGAAATTACTGAATGAATATCTCATACATTCTCTTACATTCATTCAGAAGGAAAATATTGAAGGAAAGTAACCGTTTGCGAAGTTTACAGGTCGGCCTCATTAAAGATCACACTGATCAGCTGAGAACTAGGACTTGATATGGACCACACAATTAAGACATGACAAAGGAAAATTCATCTCTGCTATTTATGTTCATGTTCACATCTTCTGAAGTAGGTGGCTCTTTTGTGACCTCTTTGACACCCCAGGTTTCAGAAATCGAAGCAGTTCTAATAGGCTGCGGAACATATGAAGAAGATGCAACCATTTCGAGATTTGAGCTTTCTACTTGGTCTGAAACGTGATTTTGTGCTGTAACTTCTGAGTACTCAGGGAATTCGATTGCTTCATAATCTGAGAGGTAATATCTTGGAGAGATGTCCGGAGTCTCAATGTCACCCATAGTACTATATCTGCGCATTAAGTGCAATGGAGAAGATCCATGGCTTGGAGTTGTTTCCACACGTGGAGTTCCCGATCTGCTTGAAAATCCAGACTCTGAAATTCCGATTCTGCTGGAAAATGTATGGTTTGAATTTCTTGGTTTCATATTTTTATGCCATCTTCTCAAGCCATTAGCTACCCCTTCTTCAAAGATTGTGTTCTGCGATGAATTTCTTTTTTTGATATTTTTCTTAGCTCTTTCATGCCATCTTATCAACGAACTAACTACTTGTTCGTCAAATATTGTGTTCTTCATGTGAGAACCCATCTGCATAGACTATGTGTCAGTTTTGAACCAAAATAAAATCCCTATACTCAGGTTTAAAAGGACCAGAGTTATCTGTACCGTTTGCGGAAATATTTACCCGCAATTTACTGAACAGTAAGAATAGTGACGTTCAAAAAATGCAGATAGTTTCCAATTTTCTATTAAGATAATGCAGTACGTTCAGAGAAGTTCAAATTCTCTTTCAAAATGGCAAGTCCTTTTATTTTAATGAAACATAAAAAATTTCACCTGTGTGACAAGTGCGTAAAGCGGAAGTGTGACATAGCTACATATAAACTGCACGATTTTCCTGGATAGAACCACAAACAAATCAATTCCGTTATTGTTTAACTCAAAGCATAATCATGTTCAATATTTTCATTATATTACAATTTACCAGCATATATCTATTTATAGTAAAATATTTTATTCATATTCTGCATTAAATATTTTACCACTAACATAAAAATAACCTCTTCCAAAGCATTTGTTTAAATTAACCAAACAAAAGATCTGTTTTACAGGAATGTGCTTTTATATAATGACATTCTTACCCAATGACGATTCGCAATATGATCGTATAAAGTCTATCGTGGAAACAGGAGTTCAAGCCAAATTGCCACTGCAATAATTGTGAAAGTCTTGTTAACGGTGTAAATTCAATATCTCTGCTGATATTATAATTTATTATAATTACAAAAAAAAAAGCTTACGCATGTCCACACCAGGAAAGCAAGCTGGAAAGCATTCTGCAGGAACCATCCAGGCTTTATGTCATTGTCATAAACATAATAATGAAATAAATATAATAGCGGCAGTTAAAGGAAGTAAAATTTACAATGCAATTATTTCGATACCTCGAATAAACTGAAATGGATCAAGAATAGAATAAGATCAGGGCGATTCAACCAAAACAACTTATCGGTTGGCTGCACCACTGGTATTCCTCTAACCACAGCATGTCTCCCTTCAATTCCTAACGCCATCTCTAATAGTATAAGTTGCAGCTTCATTCCGACTATCAAAACAATCTGCACAAGTAACGGAGTAGCAATAAACACGCAGAAGTCAATAGTCGAAAACTTTTCTAGATCATTAACTTATATCATCAATAATTCTACTTCCGAACATTTCCAGTGACTTACAGCTAAGGGAATGAAAGAGAACCAAAAGTATGAATTCCACTCTGTTCACACAGTAATACAGCCCATCCAAGAGAGAACGTCAGACTCGCTAGCAACGGAAATTAAACAAAACTTTGGAGTAAGACAGAGAGTTGTGAAGACTTACTATGCAAATTGATAAGTAAAAATCCCATGGCAAAAGCCCACAGGGGAAAACTGCAGATAACGGAATAAATGCTGTAGTGTTAGGTGAAAAGAAAGGGTAGGTTTCCCAGACAAACAAAAATAATGCAGGACTGAGAAGCGTTGCAAGAGGGAAATCTATTATTATTGATAAACACCAAAGTTTTTACGCACAAAAAGTTGTTACGAACCTGATTCCTATCACCCTCTTGAAGTCGTCATCCAATGATCTCTTTATATATTTATGAAAATTAAACTTCTTGTTATTTGCAGAGAAATGGGCCTATACGGTACCAAGAAATAAAATTTCAACACAAATCAATTAAATCACGTTAATGGAATGGTTGTTTAAACAAAGACGAAATGGAAACGGGAGATTTGAATTAATGGGACATACCATGATGAAGCCATGGCGCAAGGTTAGGTAATCAACTTTCCTTATTGACCCAAAGAAGTCTAAAGAAGCAAACCTGCAAATCTACGTAGTGTTAAATTCTAAACCAGAAATTAATATTACTATTACATGTAAAAGGGATTCAAGTACCATAAATCTCTAGAATATTTGGAGTATGAATTACTTACCACCCATTTAAGAATGGGTGTTCTGCTCCATAAATTCATATAACGCCTTACAAATGTAGTTTGATGGGTTAATCTGAACCTTGAAGAATCTGCATGAAACAAAGAGCAAGCACGTAGCTACTTGTACTTAGAAACAGCCTTTCTAACATTCCTCAAAACGTTATCCAATCCTAAATTTTCTTGATGTGCCACTTTAATGTTTGAATTCAAAATCATATTACAGGGTGTCCCCGTTGAAATTTCCAGGTTCGTAGCCTGGTTTAGGTTGTCAATTTTCAAACATGACAGACTCCCAGACGAGGCCATTTAGAGAAAAAAACAAAAAATGAAAATACCTCACCATGTGAAAATTGGTAATCCGTTGTTACTATCTCCTTTTCCCATGCTTTCCAACGCCTCATCTAGGCACCAAAATGACTTGTCTTTTCAGTTGAAGATGTTTCGAATGCTTAAAGATATGAAAGAAAATTCAAACAGAGAAAAAATTTAAACTGAATGATAATTTGTTTCTCGTTGCACTTACTTTTGCTCTTGCTAGGGCGATTGTTAGGGCACTATATGACACATGGAATGTTGCCAAAGTGAAGACGAGGTAGTGGAGCTGGTTCATGCCATTGAGGGAGACCAGAGGATACTTACCCTTGAATCAAGAGGGAATGAATATTTATCAAATTATCATAAATATCTTGATTGATATCAAATGGACTAACACGATTTGAGTAACCTCTAATTGCATCGGGAAATTCGAATACGCAAGGTAGAGTATGGCGTCTACCTGTTTGGAACAATGATCGGTACCAGCAGCAATCGATTCTTCCTTTTGACAGGGAAGCATACTATAAGCTATTCCTTTTGGTATACAAATCTTAGAAATGGGCTTCTGAAAAACGGTCAGTAGAAACGACATGAAGCCCATAAGCATCAGTTCTGCAATCCAAGAATGCCAATTTAAGATGTATTATATCTGTCGATGTCATGTGATGAATTCTCAGAGTTACTAAAAATAGACTTGCAACAGCCATGTGTTTATTTTAAACTCTTATCTTGAAACCCAATCTAAATTTTCAAATCAAGCCGCAATACAATCAAACAGAGCAATTTAGAATGTTGAATGGTCAGATGAAGCCACAGTACAATCCAGCAGAGTAACGGAGTAAGCTTTGATATATGGGGTTAAACCACAATTTTTGGCAAACTAATTGATCAGTGTGGGGGCTTTGTTTTCATCTGGCCATTGATCCAAACTCGGTGGATATCTTTCTGATACTGTAACCCTATCAGGTCTATTAATTTCTGGGAAAAAAGTTGTATTTATATTAAATTTAATATAGAATTGCCCAATCAAAACTGTCTGAAATTTTAGTTCAAAGTTTATCAGATTTAAAACAAGTGGAATTTAATTAAATAATTATGAGTAGAACTTTGTATGTATGATCTTATCCCTTCAATATAATTCAAAGAAAATTTGAAGCGAAGAGATCCATTTTCCCTATGGGAGAAAAGGCCATTTCCAAATGCATTTATACCACTGAAAAAATAGCATCAAACAAACTTATTTCGATATCTACACAAACAATTACAAAAGCCTACCTGCTTTCACTTTTTCAAGTGCGTCATACAGGGCCTTCTTATTTCGCCTGGAGAGCCACTGCAATATAATCACAGAGAGATATTATTACAGAGAGACGTTAAGTTCAAATCTTGATCATTCTGCGTGTGGAAGATGCACCTATATAAGAAAAATTGCTAATCATATTGAAAATTCTGGTCGCTGATTATTGGTATTAGTTCACTGATTGGG
Organism: Pinus taeda; assembly: GCA_000404065.3. Classification (NCBI taxonomy): domain Eukaryota; kingdom Viridiplantae; phylum Streptophyta; class Pinopsida; order Pinales; family Pinaceae; genus Pinus; species Pinus taeda. The sequence goes on along the minus strand of APFE030045110.1, from coordinate 105,950 downwards.
GAATATGTTTGTGTGACCCAATATAGTGTAAAGAGCGTCAATCTGTTGCTGAATACCGAATACAATTAAACTGAAGTAAGATATTCAAAATGGAAGTAAGATATTAAATTGAAGAGAATGTTCGCAAAAACTTACAGTTCCAAGGTGATGTATAGCATGTTCAAGAAGTAAGGAGATGATTACAAAAGCCGAACAAACAACTGTGACTGCCCAAGTGGGAGTTTGCTCTAAAGAACGCTCACTACCACCACTAGACGTTGCTTCCATATCTTTCTCAGGCAACTGATAATACGTTCCTCTGATAACCTTAAAACGAAATTTCAGTATTTTGAAACAATTCCAATGATGATCATCTAGAATACCTTCTTCCTAAATAATGAAATATCTCACAGCACAGAAGATGATCAGAAGTGAACTCTAAATGCATCCAAATTTCCTCAATTCATTGAGTCTGAATATAAAACTGACAGAGTCCTTGGACAATTCCGCTTCTGCAAGCAAATAGGACGGTGGTCAATATGACGGTGGTTAAGAGACTGCCTTTTTTGAAGATGCAGGGTTAGTGTATAATCCCGGAAATCATGGAATAACGGACGTATTTGTTTGTGTCAATTCCTATTTCCAACACTATTGAAATATAAATGCTTCTGACATGTAAGGGGAATAGGGGTTGCCTTGCTGCTAACATGCCAAAGTCAACTTTGAGAAAAATATAAATGCAAGGTAACTCTTATTCCCCTAGCATGTCAGACTGCATTTATATTGCAGTAGAGTTGGAAATAGGAATCGCCCGTATTTGTTATTCAGTTCAACGCACGGGCTTCCATGTTGCAGAGAAGGGCCAAATTGTCAATTATGCACTTGTCCTGATGATGAGCGTTAAAGAGCCAACGAGGGCGTTAAAGACCTAACGAGGGCTCATGTAGCCAGGCATTTCGTCCTGATGATGATGAGCGTTAAAAAGCTAACGAAGGCGCATGTAGCCAAGCATTTAATATCCTATAGTCAAATAGTTATCCCAATTGTAAAGTCCGTACATTAAACTACCCGCCACAGAGTCAATTCTGCGTTCAATTTACAGTTCACCACTGGCGAGCGCAACGTTTTGTCCAATTGGAGAGTCGGTAAATTGAAGGTCCCAGACAGAAAATCTACCTAGTCGGAAAATTTGGCCACGTGCATATAAAATGGATCCATTCGACGAACCTGACAGCAACTTATCGTTACAAGACTGAGACTTAACGCGCCGGCATCACGATCGATGACCCACTAAAATTGCTATTTCATCGAAAAAAGATATTTTTCATTCAAACACGAGACACGGGTCAACTCAACTCAACACATTTTTCATTTAAAACTCTCTATACAACGTGCATCATCCTTTTGAGAATTATGTTATTTACATACATACTAATTTTGGGTTTGATTCTACAAGAAAAAATAACAGGATTAAAGGTTCTCTTTAAAAAGAAAAATATAACTAGATTCAATAAAAAAAATCAAACAGTATTTAAGTGTGTTTGTGTAAATTTGTTAAATTTATAAATATAAATATAATTATATAAAAAAAATCAAATTGTATTTAAGTGTGTTTTTGCGAATTTGTTAGTTAAGAAATGTGCTCTGATTTTTGTCTATCAACTTTGTTGTTGGTTGTCTACTGCAAACTATAATTATCGGTCGTTAAAATGATATAATTCTCCGTCTTATATGATTTTTAATCCTTCTCACATTTAGGAATTCTTTTTGTAAAAGATGGAGTTCTATTATTCATAATTTATGATTTAAATATAAATTAAAATTTTTAATTAATGTAATAGAAACTAGAAAATTTATGAAAAGAATAAATAAATCAATATTTTTAAAATTTTAATGAATAAGTAAAAAATAATATTATATTTAAAAATAATATTAGTTGACGTAAAAGAAAATTAATCTCATACAAATATATTATATATGAATTATCCATCGAAATTTGGAATAATATGAAATTTAATTTAAATCAAAAAATAATTATTATTTTTTAAAATTATAAATTTAAATAAAATTAAATTATTAAAAAATTTATTATTTATATAAAAGATGATTGATTTTAAAAGAAATTTTAATATGTATTTTTTGATTAGGAAGATCGCTGAATAAATTAACATAAGAGAAAGGTAAAGACAATTACATTTATGAAATCATATAATATATCAATTATTAAATATTAAGGATCACTTGATATTATAATATATATATAATAATATTCTCTGTAAATATGTCAATATAGAAATTAAATAAATTGTTTGAATATCCATATTAACTAATATATGTTAGTAAAACTATCTCTCTCTATTATGTGTGTATTAATGTTTACCTCAGTAAAATATTTCAATGCTCAAAAAGAAAAAAGTACTTAAAGATAAAATAATATAGTTTCTTGTTAATAAGAGGAAAATGTGTAACTCATTCAAAGTTTAATATAGAATATTAACAATGATTGAGCGGAGAGGCTCATCCTACATCCTAGTATGATGTGTAACCGTCGTCATCAAATTTGACATTTTACTCATGTCTCAAAGTTGACATTTTACTCATGTCTCCCAAAGGAAAAATTTTAATAAATCTAAAAATTAAAAAACAAAACTAAATAAACATACAAAACATTTAAATAATGTTGGCTCATAAAAAAAACTTTCACTTAAAGAAAATGGATCCATCTCGACTCATCTTAGATCTGTATTTAATAGGAATCTATGCTAGTTTGTATCTTACTACTAAATTGTTCAATCATGAAGGTTAACTCTATTACTAAATTGTTCAATGTTCCAACACTCTATTAACACAATATTTGATTGATCATAGGTTGGGCATTTTCACCAATTATATGCCACATTGATAATGTCGAGCTTATCTCAATTGCAAATTCCTTAGGCTTGACGACGTGTCCATCAAACCCTCTCCATCTTCATTGACATCCATTTATATAAAAGGATAAACCCATGTCACCGTTGAAGTCGGAAAACTTGGGAGAATCTACAATCCAGACTCCGAACCTCTGTCGCGTGTCTTTCAAGGTATTTCATAGCTTGTATTCATACATTTTCCTCTCCTTAGTTCTCCCATTGTTAGACTTCTCAACAAGTCATTCACCAAGTGGTTTCAAAATGCAATCAAGTATACCTCTCATTTGAATTTTGATTTCATTTTAAAAATTTTGACACTCCCACCTAGTTTGGTTTTCAAATTCAAAATATCTATGTAGACCATGTTGTAATTTCCCTTGTACGCATTTATAAAAAAAATGAAATGTTGTGCATCTAGTGATGGCCCTAGCATGGAAAAGGCATGGAATAAATTGTTGAGGATTTTCCAATGCACATCAAGTACTTGGTTGCAACAATTGAAGTGTATGAGATCAAAAACACTACCAACGATCACTAGGTAGTCAAGAAATTTCTTAGTTGTCATATGAGAGATTAAGAGGAAAACCTATGTGTCATGGAAAGTAGAATTGTGGACATATACCTCTATCTAGTCCAGACTCGACTAACTCTAATTGCACCAAAAGAGGCTCTGGGAATACAAGTCCTTCCTCCTTCCCCTCTGTCAACATCATATAACTTGCATCCCAACTTGGACAATGCAGAATCAATTCATTAAGGTACCAAGCCTCCTAGCGGTAAACGTCTAGGGTCCCAAAAAAGAAGGACTAACAACTAGACAATCTTGACTCTTATGGTTGTGGGGAGTGTTAGAGCCTAGATTTACCTCAAGCTGAAAAGGTAAGCTTCTAGGTCCACATCAAACCACGCTCAGCCTCGTAGCTAGCCGTACGAGGACAGGACAAGGGTCTCCCTGGGTCAATCTCTGCAAAGGATAATCAGATGGGGCTTGAGATGACCAATTTAACAACTAATCTTAGGCTAGGTATGAAGTGCAAGGATTTTATTTGATTTTTTGGGGGTTTTGAGTTGGAAAATGGGAAAGGCAAATTTGGGTACGGGGATGAGGCCAAAATTTTGCAGAGTTTCGGTTGAGGCAAGGTAGGCAGTAGTCTTGATGCTTTAGATTAAATGAATGGATAGAAAATATTGCTGAGGAGCCGAAGAGGGGAAAAGGCTATCAAGAATCCTCTTCAAACTAAAGAAAACATTGAAAATTAAACAAAACTAAAAGGTAGAGCACAACAAACTCATGAATTCTACCTTTGTCACTCATTTGTTTAATTTCAGAAGAAAAGAGAAGGGAAAATGATACACATAAACATCAGTGAACTTACAATTACATAGAGAAAAACAGCATCAAAACACAGAGCCACATGGATCCCAACAAGTGCTGCAAAACCCTGGTCTTTCCTTTGCCAAAAATGCAGAGGTAAAATGTACAATGATGTGCCAAGAAATCCCAAGTGTCCAACCATGAAAATGACTGAGAAATTACATGATATAGACAAGCCTAACTCCTTCCCTTTCTTCTAGGGGGTCAAGCTCATCATTCTAGGAGTTGTTTCAACTATATCTAAACAAGGAGCAAAAAAATAGGCAGAGAAACAACTTGCCTCTATATGCTAGGAAATTGATTCATTCACTCACATTTAACCTTTTGGTGAATGAATCTACTAAAACACGTAAAAATGTGCCAAAATTACATCATGGTCATGAAATTACATCAAGTTAGATCAAGAGTAACATCAAAAAGTGAAACTAGTCAAAATTGGCCAAAATTTTGAGTTGAAGAGTGAAAAATAGGCCAAAATCCTCTATGCACTGCGCCCAAAATCTCTATGCATAGCGCAAATTTGGAGCTGATTTTCAGGCCCTTTCCAAAGTCAAAATTGATCTCATGATAGCTCGTTGGAAAGCCTTGCTTGTCTAATTTCCAACCCAAGTGGAATTTCTGGATTTGGTGTCAATTTTCCCCTCCAAAAATCCAATCTCCCAACACTGCTTCATGTGTGTCAAAATAGGGGCAGAGAGGTTATTGTTTGAGTGTTTTGGACCTCTTTGAGGGCCCAAAGCCTGCCCAAATTTCTTGGCCATGAACAAGCAACCATAATTTTTCATGCCAAATCAAGTCATGCAATTTTTTTGTAATTTGGAGCTCCCTAGCAAAAGCGAGGAAAACCTTTTGTTAAAAATTTCTGTGCATAGTGCCTTTTTGCAGACCAGTGTTGAGGGCCTTCCCGGTGTCAAAAATGGATGAGAGATAGCTCGTTGGAAATTTATTTGTGATTAATTTCCAACCCAGATAGAAATTTTAAATTTGGAGTTCATTTTCCCTACCAAAAAGAAAATCTCCCAAGACTGGTCAAAATGTGCCAAATGAGGCTGCCTCAAGGCAGAGTGTTGTTGCAGTCAACGTTTGAAGATGTTCCTCAGCTCCAAATAGAGCTCAGGATAGCTCATTGGAAATCTCTTTGTGTATAGTTATCATTTTACTCATCACAAAATTCATTTGGCTAACCATGCTAGGAGAAAACTTGATTTTCCCAAGGTCACTTCAGAGGTGCATCAATTCTCCCGAGGCAATTGTAGTTTTGACATTTCTCTAAAACCATGACACCTGTGTAAAACGTAAAGGAGGTTTTTCTTCCTTGTTCTAGTTTGGACAAAAAACTCTTTCATTTTTTCCAAATTCATATTTTCTTTCTCAGAAACATCATTGGAGTAACTCTTATGCCAATGTGTGGAACAGGGGATTTGTCGAAATGAAGTGAAATGAAGGGGATAAGGGGCTTCTAAATTCTTGAGAAATTTATGGAATTAGGGATGGATGTTAGAAAGTAGGGGAAAGTGGAATTTCAAATATTGAGTGAGGGGAAGGGGTCCAAAAGGGCTAAACATAGGCCCAACCTAGGAAATTGTTAAGTTGTAGCAAGAAAATAGGGTTTGTGCAAAAATGAGGAATTTGGGGGATCTCAGTGATGGGAAGTATTTAATAAGGTACATTAGGGACAGGGGAAGGTGTATGAACATCCGGATACAAGTTTTGCTGATGATTTGACCATCCAAGAGAAATTGTCTTCAAAACCCTAGGAGAGGGAAATGAACCTTACTTAGGCACAACTGAAGCATGAACAAGGTGTAAAATGACCCATTGGAACCTGACATGATGATGAAAACCCCCTGAAAAATGGTACACTCTGTCGAATGGTGACATGAAGCTCTTGGGACAGCCATTAGGGTTTGGGAATTTTAAGTATGAGACTAGGGTTTGGTGCATTTGGGATTTTGGGAAAGGGAACTTAGGATAAGGGATTAGTGATTTAAGGGGGTAGTGGAACTTAAGGAATAAGGGAATCAATGAAAAAGGGATAAGGGATTAAACTTGGTGGCAAAATATTTATCAAAACCCTAGGCAGCAATTTTTGTTGGAGGAACTTGAAATGATAGGGTTCAACTTCTTTAAGCAATCACCATGAAACAAGAAACATGAAGTAAGCACCCAACTTGGATAGAAAATGATAATGGAGGCTCTACCTGACAAATCCGTGCATTTTTGGGTGATTTGAGCGATTTCGGCAAGTTCTATCAATTTTTGAACCCTCTGTCTGTATGCGCCATGCGGCCAGCCCAATGCACAGTGTCTGTGTAAAAATGCACTACGTTTTGGGGCCCAGTGCGCCGCGCCAGCTGTATGTGTCGTGCCTCCTTCCCAGTGCGCTACACCTAGCAATTTAATGTGTTTTTCACCGAATTTCTCACTTGATTTCCCTACCTTGCTTCTCTTTTACAAATGATCTTTTGAAATAAAGGAATTGCTTATAAACAAAGAGCCTTTGAGATTTTAGCTCATGAAACCCACTTTCATAATGTTTGTAGAACTTTTGGCACTTTCACTTTTTAATACAAACTCTGATTTTGTTTCCATTTGATTTGTTGAACTGATGATGAATCTCTTTGTCTATTCTGCAGGGATGGATGTCACTGGATTTGGCTAAGGCGACCAGGGCTGCACCTGAAGGACTTTACAACTAAAACAACTTTGAAAATCACATGATATTTATTACAAAAGATGAAATTTGATGATTTTTCCTCAAAACAGAGTTTTGAAGAAAAGTCATGATCGAGCATTATTACGATAAAGTTTTGCAATGAAAACTTATTTCGAACCTCCCTCATATGCCTATGGAAATTATTATACTTTTTGAAGATGAAACCCTAAACCTAATGGATAAAATGATCCTTTTGCTGACCAAGAGACCAAATAGCACTATGAATGACTTTAAAATTGATTTTGATGAAAAGACACGGAACAATAGGGACATGACATGAGGGGCATGAGTGACAAAACCCTTCCGTCAGAAGACCGATGGTCCTAATTGAATGCAAATGATTGAAGTGAATGAGACACCTAAAAATGAAATGCAACAAAAGAGATTTTGATCTCTGACGGAGGGCTAAAGAGACCGACTCTGACATTGGCTCCAATGGGGATGGTAGCTCCTTGGAGGTGCCAAGGACAGCAGATCTTTGGGAGAGCAGACAGTGCCTTCATCCATTGGTCAATGGAGTCAAAACACGAAAACTGACATTATGCTAACTGACTCTAACTCAAGGCTAAAACTAAAAAGCATAATAAAACCAAACATGACTAAATCATAACCAACAAACTGGAAAAGTGCCCATATTTGAGCGTATTCATCAAACCTAATCTAATTGTTCTTTTCACCACCTGATCAAGTGAAATGGAACATCCAATGCAACCAGGTAAGCACCTTGGTTTTTATTTGATTTCTTCCCAAATGCTTTCTGATGCACAGGAAAAGGGAAGAATCGAAAGGCAACTCCCATGGAAACTCGGAATCAAGTTGACTGGTGATAAACTTGCAAAATATGAATTGACTGGATGACTTCAAGAATACTGCAAAAGGATCTTCATAAGAATAGCTATTGATTTCCATTAACACATTACTGCTCTGGTCCAAGTAATCTTCATAGCTAGATATTAAAATTTTCCTCACATCTGTGCTGTCTTTCTTTGGTGATTGCAGCAAGCTGCCAAAAGGGTCCTGAATTTCGTGAATAACCAAACTTTGTTGCTGATTCCAAACAGAACATAAGTCTTCTTTATCAATCTCCTCATACGACTGCAAACCTTGGTATGGGTTATGCAATGAACAATCTGTTAAACAAGACAATGAAGTCGACTTTTGAATAAGATTATTATCAACATTCTTTTCTGGCACGTGGTTATCTAATGGAGAAGAACTTTTACAACAAACATCATCCAGCACACGAGAAATAGGATATTACGAATATTCTGCCTTATAAACTGAAATTCTTTGAAACAAAAGGGTACAAAATCCTCTTGCATCATTAAATCATGTATTTCGGCTTCCATGCCTTCATCTGTAATCTGATCTCCAATTGCGTTTGGTGGCTGTAGAGCTATAAAAAGGGTCTCTTTCACCTCTAGTTACCTCATATTAATATGTCAATCCGGGAACGTCTTTCTGTTTCAAAGAGTGTCTCAGTCTGAGGCTTAGCACTTGTCAGAGTAATGTTCATAGTACAATTGTTTAAAAACTACAGATGTAAATAGATGCGTGTCTACAACTTAACTACTTCAAAAGACTAAAGCACACCAAGCAATGCATCAGTCAAAGGTTCGGTAGAAATAATCCATCATTTTCGTAACTGATGAGAATAGATCCGAGGTCTGGGAGCCAGGTAGCAGATGTTGGCGCTCACTACAGCCTGAGATTGTCCTTAATGAATAGAAATGAAACGGCAAATAAAGGAAATAGCAATAAAATAGAATAGCACATCAACCAAGGGTTCGGTAGCAATAACCCATCCCTTTCATAACTGATGGGAGCAGATCAGAGGTCTGGGAGCCAGATAGCAGATGTTGATGCTCGCTACAGCCTGAGACTGTCCTTAAGAAATGGCAAGTAAATAAAACAGCAAATCAGTAATCTTGAAATGGAACAGCAATTCAGAAATGGAACAACAATTAAAATAGAACAACAACTAAAATGGAACAACGATTAAAATGGAACAGCAATTAAAATAGAACAACAACTAAAATGGAATAGCAATTGAAATAAGCAGTAACCAAGTTCGTCAAGCTGTAACTCTATTTAATCACTCCAATCAAAACATCAATCCTTCACTCTTAAAAGATGTGCACATGCTATGGAACAACACTACAGATGAAGTAATATTAAAACCATAGAAACACAACGTGCTTAGTCTGATTCTGTCATTGCTCTAAATAAAAGCATACGATTGCATCTCAAGATGAAAACAGTAACATTCAAGGATTCAATAATCATGTGAAATCAGACTTTTCAAGATAACTGTTGTAATGCTAAAGCAAAATCGCATCAAACTCTGTAAATAGAGTGACAGTATCCTGTAGAGATTAATCGACACTTAAAGGATTGGTAACATGATACAACGTCAATATCAGAATTTTTTCTTGCGGGAACATTAAACGAATTAACCATAACATAGCATGTAATATAACGTTCTTAAAACACAACAGATTACCAGATCACGTCTATGAACAAACCACACAGAAACCACGCGTAATGGTACAAGAGCAAGTGTCCTCCAGGGTCGGGCCCTTAGCCTCCAGGGGTACACCGCTTAAGGTTGATCCAGGCTCAAAGATAAAAGAGTAAACAATTCTGTATTAATGCATGGAATAAAATTACAGTAACTCGAGTCTTTAACAGAACATAGAAATCATAGTCTTGATCTTTCTTAAAAGAAATTACATAAAAAGTCCTCCCTCTAGCCAACAACGCTATCCCTTATATAAGAATGATGACGAAGATATCTAGATACAGAAAATAGATAAAATAGCGATCCCTCAGGATCTAAGATCCTGAGGGATTCACAGAATCGTTAATCCTGAGTCACTTCTTTCCTTTTCTACTTCGAGCTGGTATCTCTGCTTCCTTTCCTGGGTTGGTCCATTTTGATCTGGTTTGCTTGCGGTCTCCCATCAAAGGGACAACAGTTAGCTCATCTTTGTCTTTTCGTTTGGGATAGCCACTTTCCGTTTTTCCTCCCTCCTGCACATAGGAATGACAATTATCAGTGTTTCCTATTAATCTCACATGTTTCGTTATAAATCCTCATTACTGTCTAAGTTTGTAATGCAAAAGGATTTTAAGTTATAATGAAAAGATACTAAAATAACCATCGAAACATACCTTCTTTGATACTCCACACACCCGCCAGCTTACCCTTTTTCATGGCCTCATGAAAACATTGTAGTTGACATGCAAAGCAGTGAGTGAATAGGCTGGAGATGGAATCTCGTGTGGGGGCCTACAGTCGTGATGTGAAATTAAATGATCAAAGAAATGGCCTGTCTGGCCCTTAGGCATCTCATACAGGGCTTGGTATCCGAGTGCAGGATGCGAAATGATTGGACTCTGGAACCTATATCCTAACCAGGATGGCCCTGCCCTCAAAACAATTTCGCTGTAGAGAGGGAATCGGTTAGCAGCAAGTTTAAAATTCTCATATTTAAATGGTTCTCTGAGGTGGATGCTCGGATTAGATATTCGATATCGAAATTTAGCTGCTTCAACGACAGGGTCTTTAATAGAGGAAAAGTATTCATGCCCCTACTGAATGATTGCTTCATGCATGGGTCCTAATGCTTCAATCACTCCTGGAGCCCTCATGAGATTTCTATGTCTCCTCCATAACTGTTCTGGGTCTCTAGGCTCAGCTCTTACCCATAGATCTAATCTGTTTTCTTGTCTTTGAAAAGCATTGTAGGCTTTAATCCATTTAATTTGATTGACTGCAAATGAAATAAATGCTTGAAATTGAATGTCCCCAACAAAAGGGCCAGGGTTCAGCTCGGTCTCTTGTTCTAGTACAAGGTTATGCAAGTAAAATTCACACAATAACCTTTGCACTTTTACCCCATAATGTTTACAGCAATTTATAAAATCATTTATAATGTTAATTTGTATAGGAGCACCTGCTTTAACAACCTTTATTTTCAATTGTAAATATCTTTCCATTAGAAATAGGGCATAGTTCTTGGCAAGGGCTCTACATGCTAGGACGTCATTGTATAGAGAACACAAGGTATCCATCTGTTTAATAACTACATCTAATCTACGGGTTACCTTGGCAACTTTCTCTTGTTCCCTTCAGCATCCTTCGAAAGCTTGGCTTTCAGATAAGTTGACGTTCCTTAGCCGCTGTTGTAGTTCTTCATATTTTTCTCGGGGGACCGTTTGCTCCCTAAGCTTTTCTGCCTCTTGCTGGGCCTGCTTCAAATGTTTGTGAAGGGTTCTCGTTCTCGAATCCTTCTTCCATACATCCGTGGAGGCCGGGAGATTTACTTGAACTTTCTTATTTCGCTGCTTCGAGTTCAGAACCCTTATTACTCCCGAAGGTGGTGCCTTCGTTTGAACCATCTTATCATCTTTTTCAATTTTAACACGAACTCCAACCCACTGTTGTTCCTTTTCAAATGGAACAACAGCCTGCTCTTCAGCTTCATTTGGAATAGCAGTTTGTTTTTCAGCTTCATTTGGAACATCGGTTTGGCTTTTGTCAGGGTTTTGAGTAGTGGGATGGATTCTGGTCCTCCACCTCTTGCCCTTAAGGGATCTTACTAGTGTGTTTAGACCCTTTCTTCCTGCAGTCCCTTTCACCTTTTGCCTTACCTTTAGAATCCTAATCTGCTGGTGAAGCTGGACTATTATGTTCAACAATGTCTGATGTTCCCTTCGTAATTCTTTTATTTCCATCATCTCTTCAGAAAGAACAGCAGGCTGCTCGCTGCAGTTTGGACTGTGGCTATCTTCCTGATTTTCTCCCTGAGGTGGCTGTTCTAGGGTAAGAACCTTACTTGGCTTTGTTATTTCTTAGGCTCATTCTTCTTCTGCCCTTATTTCCTCCTGACTTTCTTCTGGTGCCTGATGATTATGAACGAGTTGTTCCTGCTCAGTGTTTTCTGATATCTTCTCATTATGAACGGACAAATTTTCTACTTCCACCTCTTCTGCATGCAATTCCTCGTGCATCTTTCTCCTGGGTTTTCTCTACGGCATGGAGGTTTGATGGTTTCAGGGGTTGGCCATATTCGCCCATATTGGCCAAAATTTTGGCCAATTCATCTTCCCCTAACGGGTCTTGTAATGGGCTCCCTTCCTGCTGTTCCATTCCTTCCTCCTGCGCGGACTGCTCAACTTCTTTCTTCTCGTCTCCTTACTCTTCAGACTGCTCATCCTTTTCTTCTTCTCTCCCTGCAGATTGCTCTGCCTCCTCTTCTTCTTCTTCTGTTTCTTCCTTTGCAGACTGCTCTTCTTCCTCGACATCTTCTTCTTCCGTTTCTGTCTCTGCAGACTACTCTGCTTCCTCGTCGGTTTCTTCTTCCATTTCTGTCTCTGCAGACTGCTCTGTTCCCTCGTTTTTTTCTTCTTCCGTTTCTGTCTCTGCAGACTGCTCTATTCCCTCATTGTTTTGTTCCTCCGTTTCTGTATTTGCAGACTTCTCTTTTTCGATTTTTATTGCTTAACTTGTGCCTTCCTGGGGATTCTCCAGCTCTCCTCGTAGCCATCCGAACCTTGCCGACTTTCTACGTTTTTCTGGTTGTTCGGGTGTACTAGCATCATGTTTCCGTTTTTCAGGTCGTTTTCCAAGTTGCTCTTTTGTGCAAGTGTCCTGCTTCCATTTTTCTGAACGTTGGGGTGTGCTATCAACTTGTATTCGTTTTTTCGGGCGTCTAGATGTGGTTGTCCCTCTATTGATGATGCCAATTAGTTCTTCCCAGCTGCTCTGCTGCTGGGTGAGACTATAATTAACTATCAACCGAATTAATCTGTGGTGGCTAACAATTGATTCTACGTGCTGTTCCCTTTTCATACTTCGTGCAACGTCATGCAATAGTGAATTCAACAATGCAGGTAAATTCACAGAACATTTCTGTTTTAAGACAGCTAGGAGTTTAAGATGTCGTGGTCTTACCACGTCTTTTCTGCCTTCACAGGTAATGTAGCTTTGGATGATTTTTGCCAATTCCGCCCATGGCTCTCCTAGCGTTGTTGGTAGCACCCCCTTTCCTCGAATTGTCAAACTCTAGCCCTCGTCCTGAAAGATTTCTAAAATCTTCTACAGCCTTTCCTTCTTTATTGTCCATACTGGTCCAGTGGTTGGTAGTCCCGTGACTCTTGCTATTATGTCATTGGTGACTGTTATTCGCCTTCCTCTTACTGTGGAGTAGTCTTCCTGTAAATTCTGTAAGAATTCTATTGCTATTGTTTCATTGGACTCCTTCAGGCGGTTGAGATAGGTCAACCATCCTGCCTTTTTTAGGATTCTTCGGGCTGCAACCGAAACAATTAATACTTGCGGTTCTTGGCGAACTGACCTTCCTCCCATAGTTTCACTGCAAATTCTCAAAGGAACGGCAGTTGTTTGTTGAAACACAGAGAAGCTGGTGGCGTATTACTCGTTCAAATTCTAATGCTACGACGTATGCAGTGAAATGGCTTTGAACAGCAGCTCATGCAGAAGAAAACAAAAATAGAAAAAGATAATATCGTTGAGTCGTGTTGTGCCCGAGTACACAATTTCTCAAATAACGGACTGACATGTGCTCTGGGGAATGATAAGGTTACCTCCCCCCCCCCGCAATGTGATAGGTTGTCCCAGCCGTCAAATAAAGGAGCAGCATTTGTTCTGCCGTGAAGTCTTTATGGAACAGCGTATGGAAATATGCCATGCTTACAAAAATAGCCTATTACTGAAATTGAGGTATAAAGTTACATCGCTTTAATACGCAAGGGACTGCGGTGATTTGATGGAAGTTCGGGGATAAGACATTTGCCATAAATAGAGAGTCTCATGCGATCACTGTCACTAGCTCCGTAATGATTGGCGATAATAGATAGTCATGTGCTATATGGTTGAGTAATATTATATAATTAATTATCACGGCATAAGAACCAAAAGGATACAATCTTCTTACCTATTAGTGTAAAAATACGACTTCAATACCATTAACAGTGCTCTGCTACCGACGGGCGTCCATAACCTTAGCAGAGTTGTTTGTTTCACCCCTGGAACCATAGTCCTTTGTGTATGCCAGGAAGCGTTGTGTAATGTCAAAATGTAGGCCACTATGCTGGCTTTGTGACCAGTTAGTCATAATGCCATTCACGAGGGAGGAGCGAATAGGGGGCAGGCCGGCTCATGATGAGACCTCCTGTTCCAAGGATTATTTTTTTGATATATATTTTGGACCATTTCCCAGGTGTGGTGGCCATAGTGGGAATGTCACTTCACTTCTTTCCTGATGATCATGGTAGGCCAGCTCGCAATGAGACTTCCTATCGTGCAATTTGACAATTTTTAGAAACCATGCTTTGTTTCCTTCTTTTTTTCTTGTTTTTAATAAAGAGCCTTTCCTGTTTATACACAAAAGGTGGTTCAACACTCATTAAGAGTAGGAATGGTGGAAGAAGTCTTAATATCCCAATAGAAAGGTATAGATCTTGTGGTCTTGTTTCCGAATGATAATCAAAGAGGATTAAAAAAAAGGAACCATCATGATACATATAACTAATCAAAATGGAGTTAGTAGAACAATGACAACAAAAGGTGATGAATAAGCATGTCTTTGCCTACGTCCTTTCACCAATTCAGGGTAGTTTCTTATAAAGATAGCGATTTATGATTTACTGATTTCCGTATGCTGTGTTTTTGTTTCCATCACATAAGTGCACAGCCGTATTCAAAAAGACTTGAAAGAACATTAGCAATAAGCATCCTTAATTTAGAATAGAAGGAACAAGTTGCTTCAAAATCATATGAGTAGTGTTCCTTTCGAGAAAGGGCACAATAACAGTTCACAAATGATGTTTGTTTGGAGAAAGGAACAGTAGAAATCAACAGTGTTGTTCCTTCTGAAAAGGAACAACAAAATCAAACAAGTGTCGTTCCTTTGAAAAAGGACTAGAAGAAATCAAAAAGTGTTGTTCCTTTTGTAGACAACAAAAACACACAAGTGTTGTTCCTTTTGGAAAAGGAACAGCAAAAATCGCAAGTGCTGTTCCTTTTGGAAAAGGAACAGCGAAAATCACAAGTGTTGTTCCTTTTGGAAAAGGAACAACAAAAATCAAAAGTGTTGTCCCTTTTGGAAAAGGAACAACAAAAATCAAAAGTGCTATTCCTTTTGGAAAAGGAACAACAAAAATCACAAATTTTGTCCCTTTCGGAAAAGGAACAACAAAAATTAAAAGTGTTGTTCCTTTTGGAAAAGGAACAGAAAAAATCAAAAGTGTTGTTCCTTTTGGAAAAGGAACAACAAAAATCAAAAGCGTTGTTCCTTTTGGAAAAGGAACAACAAAAATCACAAATGTTGTCCCTTTTGGAAAAGGAACAGCAAAAATTAAAAGTGTTGTTCCTTTTGGAAAAGGAACAGCAAAATCACAAATGTTGTCCCTTTCGGAAAAGGAACAACAAAAATCAAAAGTGTTGTTCCTTTTGGAAAAAGAACAGCAAAAATTACAAATGTTGTCCCTTTTGGAAAAAGAACAACAAAAATCCAAAGTGTTGTTCCTTTTGGAAAAGGAACAGCAAAAATCAAAACAATTGTTCCTTTTGGAAAAGGAACAGCAAAAATCAAAAGTGATGTTCCTTTTGGAAAAGGAACAACAAAAATCAAAAGTGCTATTCCTTTTGAAAAAAATGAACAGTGGAAGTAACAAAACGTATTGCAAAGATATGTACAAAATAATTCAAGATGTTATATACAAATTGTAAGGAAAAGTAAATTTCTTAGTGAGTTACAGGTGAGGAAGACTTTTCTTCCACCCCTAAGATCTCCATATCTGAATCTTGGCGTAGTTGTTGGCAGAAGGACTCCCGAGTAAGTGGTTTGCGATAAAGACGGACTCGATGGCCGTTTTCCTTAAAGGTATATCCAAAACCATCAATAGTAATCAGGGTAAGGGTACCATTGTCATGTACTTTTTGAATTTCATATGGTCGTAGCCAACAAGTCTGGAGTTTCTCGAGGAAGTCTTGAAACCTAGAGTCATATAAAAGAGCCCAGTCTCCTTCGTGGAAGACTCTATTTTTAATGAGAGCATCATGTCATTTAGCTCTCTAATGCTGTATCAGGGCAGTGTGTTGAAGTGCAGAGAGCCTAATTTCATCCAGCTCATTGATCTGTTGTAGTTGATTAGTCTGTGCCTCAGTTAAGTCTAGACCAACTTCTTATGTCGTTCGTAATGTCTGGATTTCAAATTCTATAGGAAAAATAGGTTGTTTTCTGAACATTAGCTGGTAAGGTGAGTGGCCAGTGGTGCTTCTCCATGTTTTTCTATAAGCCCATAGTGCTTCAGGTAGTCTAGCAGCCCAATCACGTCTATGTGATGCAACTGTTTTTGTTAGAACTGTTTCTATTATCTTGTTACTGCTTTCTAGTTGCCCATTTGCCTGTGGGTGATATGGGGTGGTAATTTTATGCTGAACATGATAATTGTTGAGTGTTTCCGCTATTCTGTTCCCAACAAACTGTGGTCCTCCGTCCGTAATTATCTCTCTAGGGAAGCCATAGCGTACAAATAGATGGAGCAGGAACTGTATAACAGATTCTTCTGTAGCTCTCAGCAAGGCCTCTGCTTCAACCCACTTGGTGACGTATTCTGTTGCCACCAAAATGTATGGTTTCTGGTTTGATGGTGGGTTGATTGGTCCCACGAAATCAAGAGCCCAACGCTCAAATGGTTTGATGACTAGCTGTGGTTTCAGAGGCATCTCATCTGACTGACTAGGGTGTCCTGCTCTCTGGCAACTGTTACATGCCTGGACAAATTTCTTTGCATCTTTGAAAATTGTGGGCCAATAATACCCTGTGTGTAATACTTTATTTGCAGTCTTGCGATCAGAGAAATGTCCACCACATGGTTGGTCATGGCATACTTTTAATATATCAAAAATTTCGTCTTGTCGAACGCATCTCCTGATTTGCATGTCTGCCCGTGTGTGAAACAAATAGCCCCCAATCCAGGAAAATCTGGTACTTCGCTGAACAATCTGTTTTCGCTCATTAGGGGTTAGATACTTTGGTAACTTACCTACTGCTAGGTAATTGGCGACATCAGCATACCAGGGTGTTTGAACAGAAACGGCAAAGAGATGCTCATCTGGAAATTGATCTTCAACTGTTGCTGCATCGACTGGTTTTGGTATTCTTGAGAGGAAATCAGCTACTGGGTTTTGTTTCCCGGGTCAATCCTTGATTGTAATATCAAATTCCTGCAATAAAATCAGCCATCTAGTTATTCTGCCATTTGTGATAGGCTTGTTTGCTAAATATTTTATAGCAGAATGATCTGTGTACAGGATAACACGATATCCAGTAATATAATGTCTCAATTTATTGACAGCATGTATAACAGCTAGAAATTCCCTTTCAGTGACAGTATAATTTAATTCAGCAGGGGATAGATTTTTGCTAATGTAATAAATTGCATATGGTTTTCTATCCTCCTATCCAAGGACCGCTCCAATGGCTGTTTCTTAGGCATCAGATGATATCTGGAATGGCAAATCCCAATTCGGTCCCCGAAGGACTGGGGCTATAGATACGAGCTTCTTTAGATCGTTGAAGGCACGTTCACATTTTTCTGTCCAAAGAAAATCAATATTACCAGTTAGTGCATACAATGGTGCAGCAATACGTGAATAATGTTCTATAAATCTTCTGTAGTAACTAGAGAATTCAAGAAAGCTACGTACCTCTGTTTGAGTAGTAGGAGTAAGAATAAGCAAAAGTATTTTGATTTTGGTTGGGTCTACCTAAATGCCAGCTGCTGAAATATAGTGTCCTAAAATAAGTCATTTTGTCATCATCATGTAACATTTTTCATGGCTTAAACAAAGCCTGGTAGCTATGCAACGTTGTAGGACTTTTTCTAGTGTCTCCAATGCTGGATCAAACTCATCTCTGTATGGAGTAAAGTCATCCATATATACTTCCAATCCTTCATTTATTAGATCTGCAAAAATGCTAAGGATAGCCCTTTGGAATGTGGCAGGGGCATTACATAAGCCAAAAGATAAAACTCGGTAGGCCAATGTTCCCAAAGGACAAGTAAAAGTAGTTTTGTCTTGATCTTCAGGGGCAATCTGTATTTGGTTATACCCACTAAAGCCATCGAGAAAAGAGAAGAATTTCTTCCTTGCCAAAGTGTCCAATACTTGATCGATAAATGGGAGAGGAAAGTGATATTTTTGCGTTTCCTTATTTAGCTCCCTATAGTCCACGCAGATTCTCCACTTCCAATTCTTTTTCGGCACCACCACAAGCGGGGAGACCCATTTACTATCAGAGATAGGATAGATTAAGTTAACATCTAAAAGTTTTTGAAGCTCAGATTTTACTACTTTTTTTATATGAGGATTTAATCTTCTCTAAGGCTGCCTAACATGTCTTGCATCATTTTCTATGTAGATGTGGTATGTACATAATTGAGGGTCAATTCCTTTCATATCAGGGTAAACCCATGCAAATGCTTCTTTATATTTTCTTAAGATATGGATGAGTTTTGTTTCTTGTTCAGGTGTAAGGTCGACGTTAATGTTTAAGGTCTTTCTAGGTTCTATTTCCACAACTTTACTATGTGCAACTAAAGTGACAGGGATTGTGTGATCATGTGCATCTTTCAGAGGTTCCTCTTCTACTTCATTATCAAATGTTGCTTTTATCATATGACACTGGGTACGAGATGTGAGTTCAGTTTGACTAATGAAATTACTGATGGCATCATCTTCTGTTTGGTCTTTGAACTCTAGTGCTTCTTGTATAGTTAATGGAGATCTAATGTTGTCAGTAAGATATGATACAGGATGCCTATTAGTTTTAACTATCGTGATGCTTGGCTGCACTGGGGGATATAGTACTAAATTCTTGATATCTGCCCCCTTGGTTATGATCATGTTCCCTTGCTGACAGCCGATATAGGCATCAACGGTAATGAGCCAAGGTCTTCCTAAGATCAATGGATGTCCATCAAGTCGGGTCTTAGGGTTTATTATCAGAAAATCAGTTGGGTATTCCCAGGAGTCAACCGAGACCATGACATCATGTAGTATGCCTTCCAGCCTAACCACAGACCGATTAGCCAATTCCAACAGAGTGGAGGTGGGTTCTGCAGATGTAATGCCTAGCTTTTGGCAAGTAGCGGTTGTCAATATATTGATTGCAGCTCCAAGATCGACTAAGGCATTGGTTAGGGTTTGACCATAAATTTGAACAGTTACTATTGGGTTTCCTAGGTCTTCATAGTTAATAGGTGTTTCCTTTCCTGATAATAAGTCAGATAAAGTACTGACTACTTGAACTCTTGGATTATCTATTATATTCCTCCTCGGTCTTTTTATGCACAATCCTTTAATAGTTTTTGCGTATATCAGGATGTCTTGAATTGCCTGAAGGAATGGAATTTTTATGTACAAATTTTGTAATTCTCCCAGAATGTCAAAATTAGGTTGTTGTATAGGTCGAGGTATGACTAAACGTTCTGGGAACGGGGGAGAGGATGTGGTTGCTTGATTATGAGTTTGTTGTCTATTCACATCCTCCTCTTGTGATAGATGTTCTCTAGGTAACTGATCTTCAATCTGAACTGTTTTATTTCCCTTTGTTTGGATAATACGCCCAGATCTTAGCTGAAGATCATTGCACTCCCTCAGTTCAGGTCCTTCTTCTGGTGTTTCTAAAATTTGGAGAGCTTGGACCAGTCTGTTATTTGGATTGGGATTGGGCTGGGCTGGGAGTTGGGGTCTCAGATTAGATTAGGGTTTTTGCTGTAAATCTGGCAGTGTAGGTTGAGGGAAAGGAATATTTCCTACTGGCTGTTGTGTTGGTCTCTGCCAGTTAGTCTGCTAGACTGAACCTTGTTAAGTGGGGGGAGTCCATTGTGGTGGGTATGGGTTGTTTTGCCAGTATGGTGGGGGATAAGGAGGATTCGACCAACCAACTTGGCTTGTCTGATTTAGCCATGGGTTTGCAGAAGGATATGACTGTGATGACCAGTTTAGAAATGGGGGCTGAAACTGACTTTGCCATGCATTATATTGTTGAGTATTGTACTGAGGATACTGAAAAGAAGAAGCTGGGTTTGAAAACATACCAATTTGTCGTGGCTGCCACTGACGATGTTGGTTGAGTAAATACACTGCCTCTGGTTCTTCTTCTGCTTCCTTATATACCGCTTTCAGTCTAGGTAATGAGGGACAACTTTCTGTAGAGTGATCCCTTGTACAGATGGTGCATGTCTGGACTGTATCTAGTGGACATTCCTTATGGCTATGCTTCTTCCTGCACCTGGGGCAGAAAATTGCCAAATTCTGTTCTGCCTCCATTTGTTTCTACTTGGCCTGCAAAACATCCAATTGTATAGTCAGTGTTCCTAGTATATCAGTTTTAAAATTTTCAAATAAATTTCCAATTTCCACACCGTTACTCCTTCTGATGGGATTTTGTTTTCTCTTGCAAACCGATCATGTTCTGCTGGTTTGATTCGTGTACTACCTCTCGAACTCCTGATGCATAAATCAATTATGTCAACAAAACTTTCCTGATAAATATCTCGTTTCCCCATAATGTTTAATGTTTCAATCCATTGTTATTTCATGCCCCTTATTAATGTTGTTTTCAACACGCTACCAGTCAAAGGCAGCGATGCATAGGGAGATCTTTATAGATTATACTAGAAATGTTCCACATATTCTTCTAATGTTTCGTTTAGTCTAGCTATCATCTGAAATATTTCATCTTTTAGTTCTCTAAACCTGCAGTAGTCTTGATATTTTTTCAAAAAGGATTCTTTCATTTGTTCCCAGTTATTTATAACCCCGCCACCTAATCCCATAAACCATCTTAAAGCAGCCCCTTTTAGAGTAGAGGGGAACAATTTTAGTTTCTGGGGGTCAGTGGTGTAATCATATCCCCTGCACAGTACATCAAATTCAAATAAAAATGCATCCGGGTCTTCCGATGTCAATCCCTGAAATGTAGGGATATGTTGAAGGGGAATTTCTTTCATAGGGGCATTCGCTGCGGAATCCACTGTGGGGTATTGTAATGTAGAGGTTTGGGTGTTTGATGGATTTTGAGCCATTGGGTCAAATATATGCCAATAACCTTCTGGAATATCTAAAAGGGTATTCCTAGGTTGAGGAGGAATGCCTTTAACAGGAACATTTTTAATAGCACTTCCTCTATCTGGGACTCCTGTCTCAGGGGATTGGGTCTCTTCAATAATAATTTTTACCGCACTCCCTTTGTCTGGGCTATTCAATGGTTGAGTTATCCTAAGAGGAGATCTCGGCTCCCCAGTCTTCCCTGTTTCCCCTTCTCCTTCACAAATATTACTGAAATTCCCTTCTTGCAATCGTTCTGGAATAGAATTTTCAATTTCTTGAAAGTCATGTTCGTCAGTTTGACTATGCACCTCAGCAAAGGCTACAGATGGTGAACCTGTGGCCTGGAGGGAACTAGCAGGTTGTTTGGAAATAACTTTCCTGGGTCCTACTAAAGGATGAGATTCGGCTTTCTTATAGATTTTGTCTATGAAGGTTGATCGACCAAGGGTCACCGGCCCCTTAGCTTTTTCTGGCTTTGGTAAAAGTTTGGGATTTTTCTCCGGCTTTTTCTGCTTAGTCATGCACTCAATTTAACTACTAAATCCTTCTTAAGCAGATAGCAGCAAATCTGCAGGAAAGTGGGCAAAGGAGTAGTGCTTTTACATGCTCCGCACGTAGGTTCTTACCTTCCATTTTCAAAACCCAATTCTTCCCTAGCAGGTTTGTACACTACCCTGAAAAAATAAAATGGCTACACTCTTTCCCCGGAGACGGCGCCAAAATGTAGAGCTATAAAAAGGGTCTCTTTCACCTCTAGTTACCTCACATTAATATGTCAATCCGGGAACGTCTTGCTATTTCAAAGAGTGTCTCAGTCTGAGGCTTAGCACTTGTCAGAGTAATGTTGGTAGTACAGCTGTTTAAAAACTACAGAAGTAAATAGATGCATGTCTACAACTTAACTACTTCAAAAGACTAAATCACACCAAGCAATGCATCATTCAAAAGTTCGATAGCAATAACCCATCCTTTTCGTAACTGATGAGAACATATCCGAGGTCTGGGAGCCAGGTAGCAGATGCTGGCGCTCACTACAGCCTGAGATTGTCCTTAATGAATAGAAATGAAATGACAAATAAAGGAAATAGCAATAGAAAATAACAACACATCAGCTAAGGGTTCGGTAGCAATAACCCATCCCTTTCATAATTGATGGGAGCAGATCAGAGGTCTGGGAGCTAGATAGAAAATGCTGAGGCTCGCTACAGCCTGAGACTGTCCTTAATAAATGGCAAGTAAATAAAACAGAAAATCAACAATCTTGAAATGGAACAACAATTGAAATGGAACAGCAACTAAAATGGAACAACAATTCAGAAACGGAACAGGAATTAAAATGGAACAACAATTAAAATAGAACAACAACTAAAATGGAACATCAATTAAAATGGAATAGCAATTAAAATAGAACAGCAACTAAAATGGAACAGTAGTTGAAATAAGCAATAACCAAGTTCGTCAAGTTGTAACTCTATTTATTCACTCCAATCAAAACATCAATCCTTCACTCTTAAAAGATGTGCACATACTATGGAACAACACTACTGATGAAGTAATATTAAAACCATAGAAACACAACGTGCTTAGTCTGATTCTGTCATTGCTCTAAATAAAAGCATACGATTGCATCTCCATATGAAAACAATAACATTCAAGGATTCAATAATCACGTGAAATCAGACTTTTCAAGATAACTGTTGTAATGCTAAAGCACAATCGCATCGAACTCTGTAAATGGAGTGACAGTATCCTGTAGAGATTAATCGACACTTAAAGGATTGGTAACATGATACAGTGTCAATATCAGACTTTTTGTTTGCAAGAACATTAAACGAATTATCCATAACAGAGCATGTAATATAACATTCTTAAAACACAACAGATTACCAGATCACGTCTATGAACAAACCACACAGAAACCACGCGTAATGGTACAAGATCAAGTGTCCTCCAGGGCCGGGCCCTTAGCCTCCAGGGGTACACCGCTTAAGGTTGATCTAGGCTCAAAGATAAAAGAGTAACCAAGTCTGTATTAATGCATGGAATAAAATTACAGTAACTCGAGTCTTTAACAGAACATAGAAATCATAGTCTTGATCTTTCTTAACATAAATTACATAAAAATCCTCCCTATAGCCAACAACGCTATCCCTTATATAAGGATGATGACGGAGATATCTAGATACAGAAAATAGATAAAATCGTGATCCGTCAGGATCTAAGATCCTGAGGGATTTGCAGAATCGTTAATCCTGAGTCACTTCTTTCCTTTTCTGCTCCGAGCTGGTATCTCCGCTTCCTTTCCTAGGTTGGTCCATTTTGATCTGGTTTTCTTGTGGTCTCCCGTCAAAGGGACAGCAGTTAGCTCATCTTTGTCTTTTCCTTTGGGATAGCCACTTTCCATTTTTCCTCCCTCCTGCACATAGGAATGAAAATTATCAGCGTTTCCTCACATGTTTCGTTATAAATTCTCATTACTATATAAGTTTCTAATGCAAAAGGCTTTTAAGCTCTAATGAAAAGATACTAAAATAACCATCGAAACATACCTTATTTGATACTCCATAGTGGCTACAAATCTGGTGCTAGGGAGGGTTTTGTTTCCAAAATGATTTCATCAGTCGTTCCAGGGGAAGATTTCTCATTAACAACTTGCTCAAGAATTTTGCTATCTTTCTCATCCTCCACATTAAAACTGTCATATTGTTGATTTCCTACAGGCTGCTCATTTGAAGATTTACTATGCAATTTTCCTTTCAAAAACTGAAATGATTCAAAACAAAATGGTACAGAGTCATCTTGTATCATTTGATCATATATGGTCATTTCCATGTCCTCATCTGCAACTTGACAATTAATGGCATTCAGGGATTGCAAATATGAATATGAGAAGTCTTGAACAAGGTTTTCATTGCCTGTAAGATGGTCCAGATCAAGACTTGTCGAAGTTGATTTCTGATTGCATGAATGTTGTCTCTGATGAACTGAAACGAAGCAAAACAAAAAGGTAAAGATCCTTCACTTACTTCACAATTTGTTGCACTTTCCTCATCATTGTCATACCTAATATGCATCGGTTGATCACATGTACTCAAGCTGCTAAAAGTGAACTTCTTCCTCCCACAAACTAGCTGTTGATTTGTTTGCAAGATTAGCTTCTGTTTGGAGAAAATAATCATCATTATACTAACCAAACTAAGGCAAATCATTGGTATAAAACACATCATCAAGCATACATGTCATATCAACAGATCTCTCTTCTCCAAGATGATCTATAAAACAATCATTATCAGATCTATGACAACTGGGGTAAGAAAGAAGGTGTTTTGGATCAGCAACTTGCTCCTTTTCAATCAGCGAGCCATGATCGTGAACATCATAATGATTCCTTGTGGTGATCTTTTGCATCATCTCTTCTACTACACTTACCAAAATGTCAAGCTTTTCCTTTAAATACGTTGATTCCTTTGGATCTATGTTCTGCACCTCTTCTTCCTTCAACTTTTCCCTTATGATCAACAAATGAGCCTCTACATCTACTGCACTGTTTTACATCTCTTCAAGTGTTGCAAGATTCCTTTCTCTCAACTGAAACTCCATTTCTGGATCAAAGGCACCCAAGTAGTGCAAGAGAGCGGATCCAGGAGGAGGTCTTACATTAACAGGCATCGAATAATAAACTTGGTTAAATCTGGCAAAAAACTGTTGTACTGTCTCCCCTGGCAATCTTTTCAGCTGGTTATACTCTTCTATAATCAAGAACAAGTTTTGTCTTACCACCCATCTATTGCGGAAAACTTTGACGAACTGTTGTAAATCTGAGATGCTTGCATCGGGCAAGGTTTTGAACCAACTCTTGACTTTGCCTTACCGAGAAAGAGAAAAAAGCCTAATACTAACATCTTCGTCATCAACCTCAAAAAGGTCTAGAAAAGTCTCAACATTCTGGACATGCTGCTCAGCGTTGACATTCTTACATTCACCGTCAAATCTCGGCAAATATAGGTAATAATTTGCAGGGAAAGTATGGAGAACAGAAGGTAAAACAAGAGGTTTATATCTATATGGGACTATAAAAGGTGTAGGAGTATATACAAGAGCTATGGGATCAGTTTTGTTTTCTTTAGGCTCATCACTCTGAAGAGAGTCAACATAAGATGTGGAAAAAGTAAGGAGGCCAAGATCAAAGGGAAACTCGGTATTTACACTTTTTGAATAGGTCGATTGAATATTTTGATCACCTTTATCATACAAAAAATTCTAAAAAACTTTTAGGATAGCTTCAAGAATAGCAAAGAAGTAATTTACAAGAAAGAAAACTAGATGGCGAATACCATTCCACTTTGGATACGCGAACTTTGTGTAAGATCCTTCCATTTTCTCAGAGAAAGAGTTAGTCTTCCAGTGGATTCTTTACAGGAGTCACCAGGTGAATGATTTCAGCCTTCTTATGTCTGATCATTTTCCACCATCAACCACATATTTGAACTTGATACATGTACTGGGGTGATCGCGTAGATCAGATGTTCAGTTTATAAACTAGACCGGAGATTGACTAAAGCAAGTTTTATCTACTTGCGCTAATGCAAAGCAAAAGCATTTTGAAGGCAACCTGGCTAATCTTCAGGCTCCGTCTGTAGTCTACAAAGCCAAACAATGAAAATAAACTTTCTTACCCAGCAAAGTTGCCACTATGTTAGAGCCTAGATTTACCTCAGGCTAAAAAGGTAAGCTTCTAGGTCCACATCAAACCATGTTGAGCCTCATAGCTAGCCCTACGAGGACAGGAGAGGGCTCTCTCCAGGTCAATCTCTGCAAGGATAATCAGATGGGGCTTGAGATGACCAATTTAACAACTAATCTTAGGCTAGGTATGAAGTGAAAGGATTTGATTTGATTTTTTGGGGGTTTTGAGTTGGAAAATGGGAAAGGCAAATTTGGGTCCGGGGATGAGGCCAAATTTTTGTAGAGTTCTGACTGGGGCAAGGTAGGCAGTAGTCTTGATGTTTTAGATTAAGTGAATGGATATACAAGATTGCTGAGGAGCCAAATAGGGCAAGAGGCTATCAAGAATCCTCTTCAAACTGAAGAAAACATTAAAAATTAAACAAAACTAAAAGGTAGAGCACAACAAACTCATGAATTCTACCTTTGTCACTCATTTGTTTAATTTCAAAAGAGAAGGGAAAATGATACACATAAACATCGTTGAACTTACGATTACATAGAGAAAAGCATCATCAAAACACAGAGCCACATGGATCCCAACAAGTGCTACAAAACCTTGGTCTTTCCTTTGCCAAAAATGCAGAGATAACATGTACAATGATGTGACAAGCAATCCCAAGTGTCCAACCATGAAAATGACTGAGAAATTACATGATATAGACAAGCCTAACTCCTTCCCTTCCCTCTAGGGGTCGAGCTCATCATTCTAGGAGCTGCTTCAACCATATCTAAACAAGGAGTTGAAAAATAGGCAAAGAAACAACTTGCCTCTATATGCTAGGAAACTGATTCATTCACTCACATTTGACCTTTTGGTGAATGCATCTACTAAAACAAGTAAAAATGTGCCAAAAATTCATCATGGTCCTGAAATTACATCAAGTTAGATCAAGAATAACATCAAAAAGTGAAACTAGTCAAAACTGGTCGAAATTATGAGTTGAAGAGTGAAAAATAGGCCAAAATCCTCTATGCGCCTCGCCCAAAATCTCTATGCATAGCGCAAATTTGGAGCTGATTTTGAGGCCCTTTCCGAAGTCCAAACTGAACTCGTGATAGGTCGTTGGAAATCCTTGCCCGTCTACTTTCCAACCCAAGTGGAATTTATGGATTTGGTGTCCATTTGCCCCTCCAAAAATTCAATCTCCTAACATTTCTTCCTGTGTGTCAAGATAGGGGCAGTGAGGTCATTTTTTGAGTGTTTTTGACCTCTTTGAGGACCCAAAGCCTACCCAAATTTCTTGGCCATGAACAAGAAACCATAATTTTTCATGCCAAATCCAGAAATGCAAAGCTTTTATAATTTTGAGCTCCCTAGCAAAAGCAAGCGCCATATGGCGCGACGCATAGGGAGGAAAACCTTCTGTTAAAAATTTCTGTGCGTAGAGCCTTTTTGCAGACTAGTATTGAGGGCCTTACCGGTGTCCAAATTGGGTGAGGTATATCTCATTGGAAAGGTATTTGAACCTACTTTCAAAAATCAAATCAAATCTCCCAAGACTTGTCAAAATGTGCCAAATGAGGCTACCTCAAGGTAGATTTTTGTTGCAGTCAACTTTTGAAAATGTTCCTCAGCTCCAAATTGAGCTCATGATAGCTCATTTGAAAGCTCGTTGTGTCTAGTTATCATCTGAATCATCAAGAAAGTCATTTGGCCAACCATGCTAGGAGAAAACTTGATTTTCCCAAGGTCACTTTAGAGGTGCATCAATTCTCCTGAGGCAACTGTATTTTTGACATTTCTCTAGAACCATGACACCTGTGTAAAAATTGAAGGATGTTTTTCTTCCTTGGTCTAGTTTGGACAAAAATATCTCTCAGTTTTTCCAAATTTATCTTTTTTTGCTCAGAAACATCATTGGAGTAAATCCTATCCTGATGTGTGGAACAGGGGATTTGTCGAAACAAAGCGAAATGAAGGGGATAAGGGGCTTCTAAATTCTTGAGAAAATTTTTGGAAGTAGGGAGGGATGTTAGATATTAGCGGAAAGTGGAATTTCAAAGATTGAGTGAGGGGAAGGGGTCCAAAAGGAATAAACACAGGCCCAACCTAGGAAATTGTCAAGTTGAAGCAAGAAACTAGGGTTTGTGCAAAAATGAGGAATTTGGGGGATCTCAATGATGGGAAGTGTTTAATAAGGTACATTAAGGATAGGGGAAGGTGTATGAACATCCAGATACAAGTTTTGTTGATGATTTGACCATCCAAGAGAAATTGTCTTCAAAACCCTAGGAGAGGGAAATGAACCTTACTTAGGCGCAATTGAAGCATGAACAAGGTGTAAAATGACCCATTGGAATCCAACATGATGATGACAACCCCCTGAAAAATGGTACACTCTGCTGAATGGTGACATGAAGCTCTTGAGACAGCCATTAGGGTTTGGGAATTTTAAGTATGAGACTAGGGTTTGGTGCATTTGGGATTTTGGGAAAGGGAACTTAGGATAAGGGATTAGTGATTTAAGGGGGTAGTGGAACTTAAGGAATAAAAAGGGATAAGGGAGTAAACTTGGTGGCAAAATAGTCATCAAAACCCTAGGCAACAATGTTTGTTGGAGGAACTTGAAATGATAGGGTTCAACTTCTTTAAGCAATCACCATGAAACAAGAAACATGAAGTAAACACCCAACTTGGATAGAAAATGATAATGGATTCTCTACCTGACAAATCCGTGCATTTTTGGGCGATTTGAGCAATTTGGGCAAGTTCTAGCAATTTTTGAACCCTCTGTCTGTATGCACCGTGCGGCCAGCCCAATGCGTCGCGCCTCACCAATGCGTCGCGCTTGTGTAAAAATGCACTGTGTTTTGGGGCCCAGTGTGCTACACCGGCTATATGCACTGCGCCTCCTGCCCAGTGCGCCGCGCCTAGCAATTTAATGCGGTTTTTCACCCAATTTCTCACTTGATTGCCCTACGTTGCTTCTCTTTTACAAATGATCTTTTCAAATGAAGGAATTTCTTAATAACAAAGATCCTTTGAGATTTTAGCTCATGAAACCCACTTTCATAATGTTTCCAGAACTTTTGGCACTTTCACTTTTTAATACAAACTCTGATTTTGTTTCCATTTGATTTGTTGAACTGATGATGAATCTCTTTGTCTATTCTGCAGGGATGGATGTCATTGGATTTGAAAAAGGTGACCAGGGCTGCGCCTGAAGGACTTTACAACTGAAACAACTTTGAAAATCAGATGATATTTATTACAAAAGACGAAACTTGACGATTTTTCTTCAAAATAGAGTTTTGAAGAAAAGTCATGGTCGAGCATTATTACGATAAAGTTTTGCAATGAAAACGTTTTTCAAACCTCCCTCATGTGCCTATGGACATTATATACTTTTTGAAGATGAAACCCTAAACCTAATGGCTAAAATGACCCTTTTGCTGACCAAGAGACCAAATAGGACTGTGAATGACTTTTAAATTTATTTTGATGAATAGACACGGACCAATAGATACATGGCAGGTACATGACATGAGGGGCATGAGTGACGAAACCCTTTCTTCAGAAGACCGATGCTCCTAATGGAATGCAAATAAATGAAGTGAATGAGACACCTAAAAATGAAATGCAACAAAAGAGATTTTGATCTCTGATGGAGGGCTGAAGAGACCGACTCTAACAGGGAGAAGGAATTCACTTCCATCAACAGGATTGTGGATGAATTCCATCCAAAGGGATATATCTCTCAGTAGGAGGCCAACACTAGCATAGGTGGTGTGTTTGGTGAAGGGGAACAACCTCCTTAGTTACTTGAAGGCTATGATGCTTCCTTCCATTATCTCTCTCATCATGACCAGGCTCATTAATCATCTCAAGGAAAGGCTCTTTGAGCCTCTACTTTACTGTTTTTCTTCTGGTCTTTTATTTTTTTAGTCCACATTTTTTTTCACTTTGGTCCTATTATGTCAAACATTGGTCTTTGGATTTTGCGGGAGACCATATGGTTTTCCACTTAGTCTACTCATGTTTATCCGAAAAATTGGGCATACGCCACCTAAATGTCCTGAAAATACTCTAGTGGGTTAATGACCTGAAAATACTCTAGCAGGTTAAAGGAATTCCCATGTGGAAGAAACAAAAGAATAAAATGTGAATCTACTTACAAAAATTTTGCAGGAGAAAATATCTTGCTGATGAAAAGGTTCTTAATAAAATCGGAGAAAGAAGCTAAGGAACCATCTTAGAGGAAAAGCTTGTTCAAGTCTGTTCATGAACATGTGCAATTTAAGGGGTAAGTGTTGCAAAGTTGTAATTTATAGTGGTAGTATAGACAATCTTGTTTCTACATATATGGTAAAGAAACTTGATTTGAAAAGAACAAGAAATCCCACCCCTTATACAAGGGCGTCAAATTCTAGTAAATAAATAGTGTAAGGTGTAATTTAATATTGGGAGGTATAAGGATGAAATATTATGTGATATAATTCACATGAATGTCTAATATATTCTGTTGGGAAGGCCATGGAAGTATAATAGAAGAGTTATCCATGATGGCAGAAGGAATACATGTACACTTGAGAAAAATGGTAAGAAGCATACATTGTTACCTTTACAAGAAAGAGGCAAAGAGGAATATCGTTCTAATGTGATGTTGATTCCCACAAATAGGTGGGATTCCCACCTTGAGTGAGAGGCTCAAGGAGGAAATAATGGTAACCCATTAAATTATGCATAATAACACTAATACCATTAAGAGAGTATAGCATGGTCATTGCCCCAACCAAAGTATACTAAAGAATGGGCATTCATAAATTTTCACTTCATATCTATCCTTTAGATTAACCCTGAAAAAACAAACATTAACTTATTATACAGATGCACAGAAAGTGCATCACATTCTTAAACACAAGTATAAATTTATCGCATGCAATAAACATATGACATTTTGATGACATTTCGTGCTATAGAAGAAGGATGAGGACTATACTACCAATATTCCAGCTAGCACAACTAAGTTATTCAAACCAACATTCTAGCTTATCAATGTAAATACCAAACAGAGAGATAGGGGACATCTTTGTTTGACTCGTATATTACAATTAATTTCTTTTGAAAACCCATCAATTTTCCTAAACTTGGGAATGGCACTTTCATATTGCCCTATATTAGTAGCTCTTAGCTCACCATGAACTTTTAGCTCTTTTAACATATTCCAAAGGTTAGTCCTCGGAATAGTATAATTTTAATTTTTTTTAAATTGAAGAGACAACCAACAAGTTTGGTTTTATTATTGCAAAATAATTCCATAATGATTGTAAATAGAACAAGATGGTGCATAATCGAATGATTTCCCCTAATCAAACTTGTCCTTAACTCTTTTTTGTGACTTTCAAGCCATATTATTATCTTTTTTTCCAAATAAATACTTAAATCTTGGATAAGACGGGGATAATCATAATAGCCCTATAATTAAAGAGATTATTTTTATCCCCGCTTTTAATGATAAGAATAATGATTCCTTGAGTCTACGGTTTACAAAATCCCTATTAACTGCTAAATTGAAGTGTTTGGGTATATCATGAAAGAGGATAGGCTCTCAAATTTTCTATTCACCAGTGTACTTTTGATGTCTTTAGGCTTCCCCTTTGCAAGATTCTTAGCCCCAAATTTTAAGTGTTCTATAAGAGACACTTCATCATGTATACAAACATTTGAAACATTTTCCACAATAATAGGAGATTCATATGGATTTTTGAAGTAGAAGTTACATTCATTTAGAGAATTGTATTATTTTCTTTAGTTTTAGAAATCAAAACTCATCTCCACAATCCCTTAGGATGGATCTTTGATAGGTGGATAAGCTTCTCTTGATATTTATCAATGGAGTTCCCCTTTTCCTCTAAATTATGGCTTTGTATCTTTTTATCTTACCTAATTTTAAGCACTCAGTGGAAGTATCCATGATGGATTTTCTACCGTTTTCACATTTGTTGTCATACATGGGTTGACTATCCTATTTGTCTTTTTCCCTAGCACTTCAATATAGAATTTGTTAATGGAAGTAGAGAGATTTGTCATAAAATTATGATTTAGGTCCTCAATATCATTACTATAGGATAGCATATTTAGTTCAAGACATTGAAAAAAGTTTAACTTTATTTTCATCAAAATGAAAGTATCTTATATTACTCCATTTTTGCTTAATATATTTTTTGTGCAAGAAAAATTTTATGGTTACAGATAAAGGTCTATGATGAAATCCACGTTCATGGTCATTTAAAAAGGGGATATCTAAAAGCACATAATCTATGAAGTTATTGTCCATCCCATGGATATATGTCATCTAGTATGATTTAGCCATATGGATACAAGTATGAGATCCTAACTATCATATAACTTCATTAGCATGTCATAAAAATTCTTGGTAAGGTCTACACATTATTCTTTTCTAGTTATTAAAGTGAGAATACAACCTTCATTTCTTATAATGTCAAAATATTGTTCTAAGATTTTGGAAAGGCAATTGATCTATATTGTTTTAACATAAGTAATATAATTTGCATTAATGATTATGGGTAAACACATACTTAAAAATGTTCAAAGAAATAACTATTATCAAAGAAAACAATTGATAATTTTTATGTAATAAAATAGATATATTATTTAATAAATTACAAATAAAACAAATAATTGGTTTAATTATTTTAACTTAATAAACTATTTTTATTTTCTTTTTCTTTTTCTTTATATTGATTTATTAAAAGTAAGAATAATATGATTTTAATTAGAAAATAAAATTAATTAATTATAGCTCGGTATTAATTTGAAATTTTATAATTACTTAGATTAATATTAATAAAAGGATAAAACAATTAAAGGACCAAAACAATTTAAATTTTTTAAATATTGTGAAATTTATTTAAAAAAATTAAATTAATTAACTTTTAATATTTAGAATATGTTTTTGAAATATATATATAATATTATTATTTTATTTTTTAGAAAATTAGTTATATCTAAAATTTAACTTAATATAAAAGGAAATATCATTATTTTGATATTTATATTCAATCTACATTTACGCTGGAATTCAATTTATGATATGTTTTGTTTCTTATGAATTAATAGTTGCAATCTTAAAAATTATAAATACTAGAAAGTGATGAGAAATCCCTAATAGCTTATTTAAAAACAAAAAATATAAAGGAAAATGTAAATGGTTCAATAAAAAAATGGTAAATGGTTTAGGCAATTTCAATAAAATTCAAATATAATTCACCCTAATAGTATTTTTGACTTCAAGAAGAATAGCATATCATCTACCAAAAATGTTCAATTGCATGGGAACATTATGCCTTAAAACCACACCTCCTTCAAATGCATAATGCTTTGATACCACACCTCCTTCACTTGCAGAATACTTTGAGAATCTCCACAAAATAGAGTACAAACTTCCCTAATCTATTTTCAAAGCTTTTATGAGTATATTTAAACTTGTTATGTATTTCTACTCAGATGGTTTCAATGTTTTTAAGTATTAGATAATAACTCCTAATGAATAAGGCCAACAATTTCATTAAAATTATTATTAAAAAATTCAAGCAATTATATATATATATATATTATATATATATATATATATATTTTTATATATATATATATATATATATTGAATATATGGGTTGCCTAATTCCAAAATGTTCTCCCACACAGACTTTCACATAACAATTTATTTAACAAACAAAGTAATTATGTCATTAAAGGGTATATTTTTCATTTATTACATATTATCCTTATTCAATTGAAAATATTAATATTATTGTGTATTAATGGAGAAACGGTTACACAAGTCGTAACATATCTCCTTAGTTTAGGATTTGTTCCTAGAGTTTAGGAGTTCGGTTGCAATTTCCTGTTGTACTTAATGATGTAATCTTTCATTCATGAATAATATTGTGTATGGAGAGAGTTCTCTTTGTTTGGGTGCAGTCTCCAGGTGCAGTACTCACCTGTGAGCTGCAACTCCTTCCTTTTCAATTCAAGTCTGAATTTTATCTTGGTATCAGAGCACAGAGTAGGGACAACCTTATATTTTTTTTAGGATGCATCATTGATTACATAACTGTAGTGGCGGTAGTGTATATAGAAGCATTCGTAGAATCAGGTGGACTGCAGTAACACCTGAAGCATAGGTCTCAAATGACTGATCATCTCTAAGCGGAAGAAGGGTTGGCGCGGTTTCATCACAAACAGTTGCGCCATTTTTTAGCAGAAAGAAGGGTTAGCGCGATTTTTTAAGAAATAGTCACGCCATTTGGCACGGGTTTGAGAGTGATAATCGCGCCAGCGCGCCACAAATTGCTATTGGAGCGGAATTGAGAGTGATAATCGCGCCAATTTCGTAAGACGCATCGATTTTGTTTTCGGTGCGGATCTTTCATCGTCAATGAGTGCCAACCTCTTTCTCTTTGAAAAATTTGCAATTTTTTGCAGATCGACCTTGCCTGGTGGTGGCACTTTGAAATTCTAGATCTGTTTGGTAGCAGATCGGATTTTCCTGGTGGTGGCACATTGGAGTTCCTAATCTATTCGGTGGCAGCAGATCGGATTTGCCTAGTGGTGGTGCATTGGAGTTCCTGATTTGGTTGGGTGACATCAGATCGGATTTGCGTGGTGGAGGCGCATTGGAGTTCCTGATCTGTTA
This sequence comes from Pinus taeda, assembly GCA_000404065.3. Taxonomy (NCBI): domain Eukaryota; kingdom Viridiplantae; phylum Streptophyta; class Pinopsida; order Pinales; family Pinaceae; genus Pinus; species Pinus taeda. The sequence continues at coordinate 71,434 of APFE030045110.1, read as the reverse complement.
GGTGGCAGCAGATCGGACTTGCCGGTGGTGGCTCATTGAAGGTACAATTTTTTTTTTAGCAAAATAGAGGTTCGGATCTGGTATGTGGTGATTTTTTTTAGTGTTCAGTTGGATAGACTTATTCATCAGAAGATCAAAAATTTTATCAGTCCAATATGAATAAAAGTATAGAATCGTATCTCCACGATTCTAGCAAACTCGATGGATCAAATTTCGCCAACTGGAAATTCAAGATGCAGACTTTACTTGAAAGTGCAAATGCGTGGTCAATCGTTATAGGAAATAAGCTGAGACCAGGATCACCTGCATAAGAACAATATTGGGATAAAAGGGAGACAAAAGAAAAGGTCATATTGAAGATGTTTGTCAAGGATAATGTTATCCCACATATTAGAGATTGTAAATCGGCCACTAACATTTGGATGACAATCAAAAACCTATACCAGACGTAGAATACAAACCGTGTCTTGTCACTCAAAGGCAAGATGTTTGCATTAAAGATGGAGGAGAATGAGTCTGTTGCTGGATTCATTGCTAGAGTCAAAGACCTGAAGGACAGATTGGGAGAGATCGGAGAGAAAGTTTTCGATTCAGATCTAGTCATGATCACGTTGAATGGAATGACTGATGAATACCAGGTGTTTATCACAGGGCTGTCAGCAAGAGAGAAAGCCCCTGCATTTCAAGAGCTGACAGGGATTCTGCTATAGGAAGAAGAGCTACGACAAAATTTGAAATCAAAAAGTAATTAGCTTGCTATGATGGCAAAAAGGAGACAGTATAGAGGGAAGCAACATCAGCAACCGCAGCAGCAACAGCAGAAAGGAGCCAACACATTTCAGAAGAGACCGCTTAAAGGTATGTCTGCTAATAATTTTCCCAGCAAGAAATGTTTTTACTGTGGAAAACCTGGTCATCAGATTAAAGATTGTTATAAGAGGCAGGCAAACGAAGGAAGAAACAAATAGAGAAAACATAAGGGTTACTTTGTTGAGGAAGAAGAGGACAATAGCCACGAACTTCGACTATTTATAGTCGATTGTGCTCTTTCAGCTTCAAAGGGAGATGAGGATGACATATGGTATGTCGACTTTGGTGCATCCTCACATATGACTGGTAAGAAGGATTGGTTTGAATTTCTTGAAGAAACTTCATGTGGGTCGAAAATCTATTTAGGAGATGATACTGGATATTAGATCAAAGGATATGGTCTCATTCCTGTAAAGTTACCGAGCGGTGACATTAGACATCTTAAAAATGTATTGTATGTTCTAGGAATTAAGAAAAATTCGGTCTCTGTCTCAATGATTACTGATCAGGACATGCAAGTTCAATTCTTTAAGACTAACTATGTCATTAAGGATAGCCAGATGGAAACAGTTGCAACAAGAGTCCGCGTGGGGAATCTGTACAGACTAGATGTGGAAAGTATGCCATAGCAAGCAATGGTTGCAGCTGGATCGACAGCCGAAGATCTCTAGCATCAAAGGTTTGACCATCTTAATCTGCAAGACGTCATCCTACTTCAGAGAAAAGGTATGGTTGATGGACTCCCTGTTTTCCATAATGTTAAGGTGGATTGTGATGGATGTGCATTAGGGAAAATGCATAGAGAAGAGTTCCCTTTGCATGTTAATAGAAAGGAAAGAGATATATTAAACTGGTGCATAGAGACATCTGCGGACCTATGCAAACTAGGTCATTAGGAGGAGCATATTACTTTCTCTTATTTATAGATGATTGCACTAGATTTTCATGGATATACTTTATGAATAAAAAGATTCAAGCCTTTCAGTATTTTAAGGAGTTTAAATCTATGGTAGAAAACCAGACAGGAGAAAGGATAAAAATTCTCTTCTTAGATCAAGGGGGAGAATACAGGTTGGGGGAGTTCGTGAATTTTTGCAAGCATCATGGGATTGTGCAATAGTTTATAGTGCCCCACACTCCACAACAGAATGGAGTGGTAGAACGGAAGAACAGAACTCTTGTGGAGTGCGCAAGGAGCATGCTTCAAGGTAAGGGTCTATCAAATGGTCTTTGGGCAGAAGCTATTAACACTGTTGTGTATTTAAAGAATAGGAGTCCTACTAGATGTCTAGGCTTCAAAACCCCTTTTGAAGCATTGTTTGGATTCAAACCAGCAGTAAGTCACTTAAGAATATTTGGGTCAAAAGCCTATGCTCATATACCTAAGGTAGATAGGAAGAAGTTAGATCCCAAAGCCCTGAAATGTATATTTGTTGGATATGGCACTGAGTTCAAGGCATATAAGTTATTCAATCTTGTGACTAACAAGGTTTTTGTAAGAAGAGATGTCATATTTCATGAACAGGTTGAAGAAGGAAAGGAGGATTCTAACAGTGATTGCCAAATTCCATTGCTAATAGAAGAAAACAGTGAGGAAGATGAAGAGCAGGAGCAGAAACAAGAAGAAGAAGTAACAAATAATGTAATCAATGATGATGCAAGTCCAGAAAAGGCTGAAATAGACAGATTTGAGGTAAGTCCCCTACCAAGGAGATCAGGTAGGAAGACTCGATTATCTTCTAAATTGAAAGACTATGCACTAATGTCAAAGATTGTAAACATTGTAGAACCTGCAAATTATGAGGAAGCAAGTAAATCTGATGCATGGAGAGCTGCAATGTATGAGGAAATAGAATCAATAAACAGAAACCATACTTTGGATTTAGTTGAATTTCCTGAAGGTAAAACCCCATAGGATGCAAATGGTTGTATAAACCAAAAATAAATGCATATGGGAGTATAGAGAAACTTAAAGTTAGACTGGTAGCAAAGGGTTACTCATAGCAAGAGGGAATAGATTTCGATGACACCTTTGCTCTTGTAGCCAAATTAAACACTATTACAACATGCATTCATTCTTTGCAAAGGATTTCATGCTTGTCTTCAAGCTACCCTTTCCAATCTACTCGAGCTCAACTCCTAAGCTGATTGAGCGCTCTCTCTATAAAAACTACTAAGCTGCTCCATCTGTACATACATATACAATATCCAATAAACTTAGCTCCTTCATCTGCACATACATATACAATATCAAATAAACTTAACTGCTCCATCTGCACATACATATACCATAAGAATTGGTTAAGAATTATCTTAACAAACAAAGACAAATCAGGCATCTGACCTAACTCCTAGAAACTTCCTACCACCTCAGCTTGACTTTTGTTACTTTTACAAAGGCCCAATTCCCCAAAACACCATCTCACCCAAACAACCTAACCACCAACACTTGTATTTACATGAACATCATACTACCTAATTTTATTCGAATTACATTTTGAGGGACTTCCTTCCTCTCTGGAGAATTTCATGACTCTTTTCGGTGCAGTAATAACGGGTTGATGAAGTTTATGCGCCTATGTGTCTCACAATATAAATTTTAACAAAATTATATTTTTTTAGTTATTTAAATTGTATCTTCAAGAATACAGAATCTTGAAAAGCTATGAAGCATTAGAATTTTATAAACTATATATGACTCAAATTAGGTAAAAATGATTAGAAAAATATAGCTTACAAAAAAAATATTTAAAATAATTTAAATACTCTTTATTAATACAATAATAACTTTTATTTTCTCTATAAAATAAACATAAACATTGTAAATGAAGTTTAAATTTTTATGTTATTAATATTTTTAAATGTTATATTTTAGCTTTATATTTCTGTTGTACAAGCACAAACTCAATAACATAGACGATCATAGCTTTAAATTCCAGCCAAAACCACCTAAGGCTCAATCGAGTGTGGCATAAAGACACAAGAGCCTGGTTAAACTATTAGGAGATCAACGAAAATGATGCATTGCAAAACATTAATAACATTAAAGATATTGTTACTTTTAAGTTAAAAAAAAATGCGGTGTGAGAAAAAATTAGCAGCTAAAAAAAAATTAAGTTATTATAAGAAGGTCATCAACCCCATCCTAGAAGATCAAAAGTATCTCTCTATTTTAATTAGCTCAAAGAAGAAAATTAATATAGCAAAGATTAGAACGAATTCTCATGAGCTCCATAGTGAAACAGGTAGTTCGACAATTCCTAAAACACCATGAATGGAAAGGATCTGCCATATATGTGAGAATAGGAACATCAAGGATGAAAAGCACTTCCTCGTAGAGTGCCCAGTGTACAACAACATTAGATCTCAGTTTCACAATCTTTGTTACAATACTGACCTTCCTAGCCTTTTACAATGTCAAAATTATAGTGAGCTCATGAAGCTTCTATCCAAGCTTTTTGAGTATAAGAATAAAATCTTAAATCAAAATAAATAATTAGTTTCTGTAGGTCCGATAGACCAATGTTTGATCTCAGCAAACTTTAACCTCCATCATCATCATTTAATGTTAAAGCTATATAATTTTTCATTTTCCAAATATAAAATATATTATATTAACTTGAAATTTCTATAAAAAAAGATATTAAATCAATTTATTATAATTAATATCAAAATATATTTTTTATTATTAATTTTTTAAATAATAAACATAATTTTATATTGGAGGTGAAAATAGTGATACAAATCTCCAAGATTAAGTTACATGAAGCATAGATATAAAGTTATATAAAAAATCATTGAGTGAATAATATCAATAATTTCATCCGCTCTGATTTGAATAATAAATTATAATAATAAACCCATAAAATAAATGACATAATTGATATTTAATTTCTGTCCACTACAAAAATAATTCTTACATGAAACATTGACATAAAGTTACATAAAACATCATTGAGTGAATAATATCAATAATTTCATCCGCTCTGATCTGAATAATAAATTATAATAATAAACCCATAAAATAAATGACATAATTGACATTTAATTTCTGTCCACTACAAGAATTGTGTGCTCCCTTGCGTCGTTGTCGTGTTTCCACTTCCCAACTTTGGATTCGAAGACCTTGGATCAATTTGTTGGTTATCATGTTTTTACTTGCCCGCCTATGAGATCAATCACTTGGCGCTTGAATCGGCACTACACTTATATTCTCGTATGACTTCGTCTAAGAGCTTGTAATTTAAAAAAAATATATATATATATATATATATATTGTGGGCTTGACCTACCAATTGAGTTTTTCATATTAAAAATAAATATATTATTATATATATATATATATGTATTGTATGGAAAATTATATTTTTTTTATTATATTTAAAAATTGGTAATGCCATATTTCAATTGTATTTTTGAGACAGGTGTGTTAAGTATAATATTTTTTTTAATTTTTTAGAGGACTCATAAACTAAGATAGTGATATTTTTTGAAATGTTTTCATTGTATATATTTTATATTATTCATTTTTTATTTAGTTTTTTTGGAACTATCCAAAAACACTTTAATCATTATGTTTAAAGGAAATAGAAAAATACGATATGAATTTGAAAGTGTCAAAATCATATGCCATTGGATAGACTATTACTAGCTATTGCCCCAAAAGGTGTAAAGAGAGGCCGATAGAATTTTTAAATTGAAAAACATGTATTTTAAATGTTCATAATCAAACAATAACAATTCAAACATTAAATTTATTTTTTTTGTTTATTTTTTTACTAAGTTTATAATTTGTAAGTATATCAGAGTGTTAACAAAAGCATGCATTCTAGAATGTCATTACAACTGCAAGCTGAAACATTAAATACTAGACACTCAAAATGCCAATGCATTCTAAAAATCAACCAAATTAAATTAAATTGAGTGTGTCACAGATCCATTTATGCATGCAAAAGCATTTATAAAAAAACAAGAAATTGTAATGTGGTTAAAAATTGTATTGCTAATAGATGGCTTCTTGTAAAGCGTTAAAAGTTCAAATTCAAAGGTTAGAAAATATGCATCTAGGAATCAAATCACTATGTAAAGACATTGCATTCATATTTAATTATAGGTTCCTCAGAATTGAGATAGTCAAGTAAAATTCAATTAACCACTTGTAGTTTTTCTATATTGAATTGTATATAGTGTTTTTCCATTCAATTGTAAATTAATCACATGTAGTTTTTCTATATTGAATTGTATATAGTGTTTTTTCATTCAATTGTAAATGATGGAGAGTTCATTCATGTAATTAGAAAATTTGACATCTTTGCATATTCATCTAAATTTTTATTTTCAATGTAAAGCAGTAATTGTCTCCACAATTTTTTATGTAAAACAATAATTGTCTCCACATTGAATTACAATTTTTTATTTTAATAAAAAATAATATATATATATTATATATATATATATATTAATTTTTTTTATCATTTTTAATTTATATTTCAAAAGTAGAATGAATTGTAAATCTATATATTGCTATACATATAAACAAATTTTTGGGTCTATATATTGCTATACATATAAACAAATTTTTGGACATTATTTTTGTAAGCATTAAGCTTTGTAATTAATATTTGTGATAGAAAATTATTATTTTAATTGTAGAATTTCCATACGTAAAAATAAATATTTGGACATTGTTACCTTAAAAATTGAAATCGATAATTAATCTCTCATCTTTGTTCAAAGACTTCACCAAAACAACCCCTACATCATTTTCTTAACCCAGCAGAATCTATAACTTGTTGTCTCTGCCTGTCTGGAATATATACCAATAATTGTTCGCCAAAAGCATGTGTTGATAGAAGAGAATGCACTAATACCCAAACTTAAGACTCGGTTGTCAAAGCCTCTTGAGCTGGCCGAGGGAACAATAAGACTCGGTTGTCAAAGCCTCTTGAGCTGGCCGAGGGAACAATGGTAGAATTCTATGAATTTTGAATATTCACGACTCTATTTACACATGACAGTGAGAATCTTGGGTAAAATTTGGAAAATTAATCTATTTAAATTATTTAATATAAACAACCCGATAAACCGCGTCCACAATTCCCTTCAATTTGTTTATCGGCTCCAATCCAATCCAGATAATGGTTGATTCTCTTTCCCATCAAAATAACACATTAGAACAATAAAAAATGAATGTAAGGGTACCGGCAAGAAATGAATGTAAGAATAATATGATTGGAGCAATCTTGCTTATAAACAATAAAATAACAATTTAAAATCCTGGTTAACACGTACAGGCGAGCATAGTTCGGCAATGTTAGCATTTCAGGCCAGCTTCAATTCTGTTGATCCCTTTAATTCGGATATTTGTGTTAGAGCCTTAACGATTAAATTTTTGCAATTTATGCAAATACGTGAAAGAAAACCCAAGTTCTTAAGTATTACAACAATTTTATTTATAAATACCTGTTTGCCAGAGCTTTCAAGTTTCAAGTTCTACAAGCTATGCTACTCTGTGAAAGTAGATTTAAGCGCTTGAGCATTCCAACAGTTTCGTTTATAAACATATGCTTGCCAGAGCTTTAAGGATTGATATGTTGCAAGTCATGTGTTTATGTTTAAGACAACTAATTTCTTCTGTAAATATGCCTGTTTAAAGTTTTCGCGCATTCGAGCCGTTTGATTCATCTATACATATTCAGAACTTTAAAGATTGAGCATTAGCAATCTATGGCTATACCGCTTATAGCATATACATTCCTTGCGGCATCGTTTCTGCGAAGCTTGCATTTAAAATTATTCGTGTAGTTATATTTAAAGCTCTGGAGTATTCAAGCTGTTTGATTTGGGTGTACATCTTTCTAGAGATAATGGATATTGATTTCTTGACCGACAATTCAGAATTCGGAAGCACCAAAATTAAATGTTTAAATCTTTATACTAATATAGCTCTTCATCTATAGGTCTAAAGCTTGAAGGCATTCAAATCCTTTGATATGATATATGCACATTTGTGTAATGCAGCTTCTAGAAGGTACCAAGCTGCAGCATGGCTGCGAGAAATGGTTGATGGAGCTAACGATTTACTGCCAAATGAGCCAACAGAGGAAGAATTTCGCCTGGGACTACATAATGATCTCATTCTTTGTAATGTTCTCAACCAGGTTATTCCAGGGGCAGTGCCAAAGGTAGGATGCAAATTCTATCCCTTTTCACATGTTTGAAGGATTTGGTTGGTCCTTTCCTGTCATCAACAGAGGCTGCTCTGTTTTGTGTTTGAACTGTCAATATGTCTGTATGTTCAAACATTATAGTTGATTTATGCCTGCACTCATAACACGTTGATCCACTTATTGTAGATGTTCATGCGCAGAAATTGTTAAATAATTTTCTTAACGAACAACATTTTAAATTGATTTTTGCTTGTGGTTATCCCAGGTAGTAGAAAGTCCAGGGTCCTCTGGTTCCTTTCCCTGATGGGGCAGCCTTATCTGCGATTCAGTATTTTGAGAATGTGAGGAACTTCCTTGTTGCAGTTGAAGAAATGCAGCTTCCAACCTTCGAGGCTTCTGATTTGGAGCAGGTATGTGCGTTTACACACATCATAGTGTCAAGAGGCTGGTCATTGGGCATGTACAAGTAAGTGGGAAACTCAAAAGATTGTGCCACAGTTACATTCATACAAGCCTTCAAAAACAAGTCCACGTTCTATAATTGCAGCAGACCAGACTCTAGATATACAAAACCTATCTCGTCCATGCTATCTGGAGCACTCTATATTGTTTTACAAACTTTATGTGATTCATATGAAAGCAATCAGTGTTGGACCAAAATCATGCATACATTCTGAAAAAAGAATATTGCACTTCCTTATGCTTCAGAGTTTGCTCCAAAACGTCCACTGCATACAGTTTGAAAGCAAAATAGTTCATGTCATTGTATATTGTACACGAAATTGTGGCTTTCGTGAAATAGAAATTTGATCTGCAGAATGAAGCCAAAATTTCTATATCTCATTGAAAATAGATTAGCAAAATTGACAATGTTTGGTTTGTTGAAGAAATTGCTGGAGGAATACTTATTGTAGGTTTATCTCACTTTACCTTCTGGTGATTGTTTCAGGGAGGTTCATCAACAAAGGTGGTAGATTGCGTTCTAGCCTTGAAATTATACTATGATTGGAAACACATTGGAGGACAGGGACTTGTGAAATATGGAGTTAATGTGAAGTTTCTGATGGAATAAAGCTTCCTATCAAAGGTTCTGGGAAAGCCTCTGATTCCGTCAATAGTTCACTAGTGAAGAACGATCAGGATCAACTAAAAAAAAGTGATCTCCTTGTAAACATTGACATAAGTGCTCTGTTAGAGTATCTCTATATGAAATCTCCTGAGGCTCTCTCAGCTGAGTGTACAAACAAAGATTTCTCCTTGAACTGCAATGGGATAGTAAGAAGGCTACGACAGTTGCTGATTGTTTTGCCTCTCAACTTTTTTTTTCTGCAAGAATGTGAATTTCAGAAGATATTTTGCATTGATGCTCTAATTTCAGATAATAAGTGATGTTTGTAAAATTTTAAAAATTGATCATAATCAGAAAATGAACCTTTTTATTGAATCAGCATCCTCCATCACAGGTGCTGACCAAACTCCTCCTTGCCATTCTTTCTGACAAAAAGGCTGAAGAAGTGCCAATGGTGAGCCCTTGATCCCATTCTTAATTCTTAACATACGCTACCAAAACTTCTTAGTAGAAAAATTGCCTTGTCTCAGAAACTACTTCTTATATGGTAATCGACTTTTTAAGCAGGCATTGCCTTTGTCATGGGTCTGTGAAAATGCTCTTTGCTGTACTTATGATTACATCTGTCTTCCTAAATTTTTTATTGCACTTTCAGCTTGTAGAATCCATGTTAAGAAAAGTAATGGAAAAGTCTAAAAAAACGCTTGCCAATCAAAGGGAATAGGTAATGTAGTAAATTCTGCAGGACTATCATTCGCACATGATGATGAGATATGTATCCCTCATAAACCCAGAATATAATCACCGGATTTAAACAGATTAAGAACCATGCACCAAATCTTTGCAAGTGTTCTCTTCCAATTTAAGTCGTTGGATATTCACTCATTTGATTGTACCAGGAAGAAAAGTATCACCTCCAGTTATGCCTAATAAGGCAATGACAACATGCAAAAGGCTCATTTATTTGACAAACCTGGCCTCACCAATAGTCTTCACAAGAGCATGAGCCACCCTTGAAATGGTGAAAGCGGTTAGCATCTCTCACAATGATTTCACGTCCAACTACCTTGGAGATGAATTTTGTAGCAGTGTGGCAATGGGACAGTAAGAAGGCTATGACAGTTGCTGATTGTTTTGCCTCTCAACTTTTTTTTTCTGCAAGAATGTGAATTTCAGAAGATATTTTGCATTGATGCTCTTATTTCAGATAATAAGTGATGTTTGTAAAATTTTAAAAACTGATCACAATCAGAAAATGAACCTTTTTATTGAATCAGCAATCCTCCATCACACGTGCTGACCAAACTCCTCCTTGCAATTCTTTCCGAGAAAAAGGCTGAAGAAGTGCCAATGGTGAGCCCTTGATCCCATTCATAATTCTTAACATACGCTACCAAAACTTCGTAGTAGAAAAATTGCCTTGTCTCAGAAACTACTTCTTATATGGTAATCGACTTTTTAAGCAGGCATTGCCTTTGTCATGGGTCTGTGAAAATGCTCTTTGGTGTACTTATGATTACATCTGTCTTCCTAAATTTTTTATTGCACTTTCATCTTGTAGAATCCATGTTAAGAAAAGTAATGGAAGAGTCTGAACAAAGGCTTGCCAATCAAGGGGAACAGGTAATGCAGTAAATTCTGCAGGACTATCATTCACACATGATGATGAGATATGTATCCCTCATAAACCCAGAATATAATCACCGGATTTAAACAGATTAAGAACCATGCACCAAATCTTTGCAAGTGTTCTCTTCCAATTTAAGTCGTTGGATATTCACTCATTTGATTGTACCAGGAAGCAAAGTATCACCTCCAGTTATGCCTAATAAGGCAATGACAACATGCAAAAGGCTCATATATTTGACAAACCTGGCCTCACCAATAGTCTCCACAAGAGCATGGGCCACCCTTGAAATGGTGAAAGCGGTTAGCATCTCTCACAATGATTTCACGTCCAACTACCTTGGAGATGAATTTTGTAGCAGTGTGGCAGTCCCCACAAGCACGAAGGTTTTTGATAACCCTTAGGGTTGTACCATGGGGTGTGTTGATAAGCCCAAAGGCAATAGCCAGCTTCTCACTATGGTGGCAAAGAATTTGTTCTTTACGCTCCTCCTTAATATCATGCAGTACAAATTTCATATTTGGCACATACCCTTCCTCTCTTTTCTCCTGGGACAATTTCTCCAGCATTGCATAGATCTCCTGTGTTTGAGGATGGCGTCCATCTTCTACCCCAAATACATGTACCTTGTTCTTAATTTCAATCCAGCTACATCCTGGATCCTTTTTTACTCCTCTGTCTTTCATCAGTTTTCTCACTTTGGCAACATCATCCCACTTGCCAAATGAGGCATATGTATTTGCCAGTAGAGAATATGCTCCAGCATTTTCTGGCTCCAACATCAAAAGGCTTTCTGCAGCTCGTTTCGCTAAAGCCATATTATCATGGATTCTGCAGGAGCCAAGCAATGCCCCCCATACACAAGCATCGGGCTCCACTGGCATTTTGTTGATCATCTCCTCTGCTTCTTCCAGGCACCCTGCTCGCCCAAGAAGGTCAACCATGCATGCATAATGGCTCACTTTAGGAGTGATGTAATGGTCTCGACTCATAGAAATGAAGTAGTGTCGGCCTTCATCCACTAGGCCTGCATGAGTGCATGCCATAAGAACACCCAAGAAATGTAATACTGTCTGGTTTCATGCCCACCCATAACATTTTATCAAATAACTGGAGGGCCTCCTTACCAAATCCGTGCTGAGCATTTCCTGCAATTATTGCAGTCCACGAAACAGCATCTTGCTCAGGCATATTTTTGAACACTTTGCGTGCATCTTCAATGTTCCCACATTTTCATACATGGTAATAAGGGAATTTCCAACTGACGCGTAGGAATCGAATCCAACTTTCAAAGTGTGGGCATGGACTTGCTTGCCATTCTCAAAAGCAGCTATGCTTGCGATAACACTCAGAACACATGCAAAAGTGAAATTATTTGGCTTTGGGCCTGATAGTAGCATCTCTTCAAAAAGCCGTAGAACTTCTTTGTCGTCTCCATATTGGGGATATCCTACAATCATTGAAGTCCATGATACTACATCTCGTTCGGGCATTCTTTCAAACAGATGTCGAGCATGCTCTATGCTCCCACACTTAACATATCCTGCAATTCCATGAAACGACATTCAGTTCGGGCATTTTCTCAAATACGAAGTGTGCATCATCTGTGTTCTCACATTTGGCATACATGCTCACAAGGGCATTGCCCACAGTCCCATCCATCTCTAACCCAATTCTGATAACATGGGCATGGGTTTTCTTTCCCTGTTTCAAAGACTCTATATTAGCACATGCAGTTAATACAGAGGTGCAGGTGAACAAATCAGGCTTCATACCATCCTGTTGCATTTCGACAAATAGTTGGATTCCTTCCTTATCAAACCCATGTTGGGAATATCCTGAAATCATCGAGTTCCATGACACCACGTCTCGTGCTGGCATTTTGTCAAATAGGGCACGTGCAAAATGTAAATCACCAGATTGGATATAGGCTCCAATCAAAGTATTCCATGAATACACATTTCTCACAGGCATATTGTCAAACATGCGGCGTGCCTCCTCAACGCTCCCACATTTGGCATACAAGCTAACAAGTGCATTTCCCACAGCAACATACGGACAAAGTCCGAATTTAACAATATGACCATGGACTCTCTTCCCCTGTTCAAGAACTGCCAGGCTAGTACATGCACTCAGAACACTAGTAAAAGTAAATTGGTTTGGAATCGTGCCCGCCTCTAGCATTTGCTCATAGAGATGTAGAGATCCCTTGTAACACCCGTGCTGTCTATATGAAGCAATCATCACTGTCCATGACACGGCATCTTGTTCAGGCATTTTGTCAAACATTTCCATCGCATACTCCAAATTGCCACTTTTAGTATACCCGGCAAGTGTGGTATTCCATGAACACATGTTTTTCAGAGGCATTTTGTCAAAGACTTGTTGTGCATCTACCAGACTCCCACATTTGGCATACATGTTTATGAGCTTGTTTCCAAGAACTATACCTGGGCTGAAATTCATTTTAATTATATGGGAATGAACCCGCTTGCCCTCTGACAAAGCTTTCATTTGCACACACCATTGCAAGAGACAGGAGTAAACATCGAAACGCACTTTCAAGTCTGCTGGGTTCAAATGATGCAGGGTTCCCACCGCTTCGGTTAAGCGTCCCCTCCTGCAGAGTATGTCTATGTCCTCCAAAATGATAGAGTCTGCTGTTTTATTTGCGCTTTCGCTGTAAATTTCGTCAACAGCAATGGCAGAAGTGCTCAAGTCCATCTTCCCGATAGATGTTTGGTAAGTTTGATTACATAACCGGATTGCTAATGCATTCTTAAGAATGTGTATTCGCTTCTCATTTCGGGCCACCAGAGCTCTGATACTGAAGTACATGAGCCTCGGCCTGCCGCGATTTCAAATGATATTGTCAGAGCTGTTTGAATTTTAGGAGGAATCTGTCATTACACACATAATACATTACAAACATAGACAAATTCGATGTCGGCAGTGACACTATATATACCACATTGAAACCACTTAAGTAAATTAGACATCATTGATATAGACCTGTCCAAAGCATAACACAATACAAAGTGGAAATTTATATATGCCATATGTAGTATATTTGATATAATTAATCCTCTTGGTGAGTTGAAACAGTAGAGAAATATTAATATAATTAATCCTCTCGGTGAGTTGAGACGATAGAGAAATATTAATATAATTAATCCTTCTGGTGAGTTGAGACCATAGAGAAATATTAATATAATTAATCTTTCTGGTGAGTTGAGACCATAGAGAAATATTAATAGAGCCATAGAGAAATATTAATATAATTAATCTTCCCGGTGAGTTGAGAACATAGAGAAATATTTATGGAGATGTATATGAAGATGAAGGATTATATGTTAATAGAGACATATATGAAGACGAAGGATTATATGTTAATAGAGACGTATATGAAGACGAAGGATTATAAAGGATTAGGATTATATGTTAATAAAGACATATGAAGACGAAGGATTATAAAGGATTATATGTTAATAGAGACGTATATAAGACTTATACGAAGGATTATATGTTTATAATCTTATAAATGCTAATTTAGATTATAAATAGCTATTTTTAAATTGACATATAACATATAATTCTATAAATGCTAATTTAGATTATAAATGTCTATTTCTAAATTGACATATAATCTTATAAATGAGTAATAAATGGTTATTTCTAAATTGACATATAATCTTATAAATGAGTATTTATAAATTGACATATAATCCTATAAATGAGATAGTATATTTGATATAATTAATCTTTTTGGTGAGTTGAGACAATAGAGAAATATTAAATTGACATATAATCCTATAAATGAGTAATAAATGGCTATTTTTAAATTGACATATAATCCTATAAATGAGTATTTAGAGAAACCACTAAATAGAATTGACATATAATCCTATAAAAACATATAATCCTATAAATGAGATAGTATATTTGATATAATTAATCTTCTTGGTGAGTTGAGACAATAGAGAAATATTATAGAGACGTATATGAAGACCAAGGATTATATGTTTAATCCTATAAATGGCTATTTCTAAATTGACATATAATCCTATAAATGAGTAATAAATGGCTATTTCTAAATTGACATATAATCCTATAATTGAGTATTTATAAATTGACATATAATCCTATAAATGAGTATTTATAAATTGACATATAATCCTATAAATGAGTAATAAATGGCTATTTCTAAATTGACATATAATCCTATAAATGAGTATTTAGAGAAACCACTAAATAGAATTGACATATAATCCTATAAAAACATATAATCCTATAAATGAGAAATGAGTATTTAGAGAAACCACTAAATAGAATTGACATATAATCTTATAAAAACATATAATCCTATAAACTCATTTATAGAAATCACTAAATAGAATTGACATATAATCCTATAAATAATATAAATGAGTAGAAATCACTAAATAGAATTGACATGTAATCCTATAAAAACATATAATCCTATAAACTCATTTATAGAAACCACTAAATAGAATTGACATATAATCCTATAAATAATATAAATAGAAACCAATTTAGAGAAACCAAGTGTGAAATTAAATGAGTATTTCTGAATAGAAACCAAGTGTGAAATTAAAGACATATAATCTTATAAATGAGTATTTAGAGAAATCACTAAATAGAAACAAAGTGTGAAATTAAATGAGTATTTCTGAAGAGAAACCAAGTGTGAAATTAGAGAGGGAATTTCAAAATAGAAACCAAGTGTGAAATTAAAGAGGTTTGTGAAATTAAAGAGGGAATTTTGTAAACATAAACCAAGTGTGAAATTGTATTATATAACCTATAAATGAGTAATTAGAGAAACCACTAAATAGAAACCAAGTGTGAAATTAAATGAGTATTTCTGAATAGAAACCAAGTGTGAAATTAGAGACATATAATCTTATAAATGACTATTTAGAGAAACCACTAAATAGAAACCAAGTGTGAAATTAAATGAGTATTCTGAATAGAAACCAAGTGTGAAATTAGAGAGGGAATTTCAAAATAGAAACAAAGTGTGAAATTAGAGAGGGAATTTCAAAATAGAAACAAAGTGTGCAATTAAAGAGGTTTGTGAAATTAAAGAGGGAATTTCTAAATAGAAACCAAGTATGAAATTGAATTCATCAAATAATTTTCGCCAAGATTCTTTACCCACATATTTTGCTAGAGAATTCATCAAATACTTTTCACCAAGATTCATGGTAAAGAAGAGTATTTCTAAATAGAATCCAAGTGCGAAATTAAAGAGGGAAGTAACATACTTTGTTAGAGAATTCATCAAATACTTCTCACCAAGATTCATGGTAAAGAAGAGTATTTCTAAATAGAAACTAAGTGTGAAATTAAAGAGGAAAGTAACATATTTTGTTAGAGAATTCAAATACTTCTTACTAATATTCATGGTAAGGTAAAGAGAAGTGGAAGACAAATGATATATTGGTTTTATAAGTGTTTGGATATTTGTTTTGAGTAGGCTAAAAGGGAAGTAAGTAAAGAAGTGGAAGACAACTGATATATGGGTTTTATAAGTGTTTGGATATTTGTTTTAAGGAGTAGGCTAAAAGGGAAATAAATAAATATCTTGACAAGGGACACTAAAATTATCTTTTGAATTAGATTATCCAAAAACAAGAAGTGTTAATAAAATAAAGTCCCTGTTCTTAAAACAAAGGATAAAACAACAAAATTAACAAAATATCAAGAAGATTTCTAGTATTGACAAAATAATAGAAAAGTATATCAATAGTAGAGATGTGAGAGAAAGAAAGTGAACATAAAATAGAAATATATATGTATGAAGTCTTTATACTCATTAATTCCTTAAAAATAAGTGTTGTAGATGAGGTATATTACATCTCTAAACCTCTACCCTCATGAAATGTGTTGGTCATTAACCCTCCAAATTTGTAAGGGGGTAAATTTAGGGGTTAACAATTGTCAACTAATATCATATCATTGCATCATTATCATAAAATCCATACCAACATTATTTTATGCATTCTAATGAGTATCCCAACAATGAATATAGATAGCATCTCATTCTCAAATAGCAATATCACATATCACATGTGCATGCATTCACACATTTGCATATATATAAGCAACCTATGCAATACCCTAAACAATGCATAAAAGTCATCAATTTCCAATTTAGATAAAGCAAGTCATCAAGCCAACCAAGGATAGACATCCCAGTCATAGATAAGGCACAACCAAGGAAAATGGGGCATTAAAATTAAGCGAAGTTATGGCCATGTAGAGGTAAGGGTGGAAGTAGTAGAGCTTGCTACTCCATGCTTGCTCAAACATGTTTGCTTGTGTGAAGCATGTTGGGTGTGGACCCTGATTATCTTCTTTATTCAAAGGTATCACTGCATTTGATCTCAGTTCGTAATGTGGCGACAACACCGCCCGTAATATTTGCGTTGCAAGGGGAGTCCAGGGGGGTTGCGATCTTTGGGAGCCCCCCCTGGCGGGGGATCAGGGGTAGCGCCTCTGAAACTAAAAATAGATGTAAAATTGCCTTGTAAAATGTTGTAATTTCATAGTCAATCTGAGTCGTTCATTAGGTGGAGATCTAATGGTAGAAATTATGTTTAATTTAGGGTTTTTTTCCCTAGAAGGCACCCCTCGCTATATATGAGAGAATTGTATTACGTCTATGTACATCTGTATTCTGAGTGAGAACGAGAGATGAGGTTGTGTGAGAGCGAAGGGAATTACAGTGGATTTGATGTGGGTTGTATATTTTCATTTTGTTGGATAATATAAAAGGAAGGACTAGCTATTTCTCCATGGACGTAGCCCAAATTGGGTGAACCAGGTATATCTGTGTCTCTCTTGTTTTATGTGTTTTCTGTGTTTATATTTCTGCAATATATTTTGTGTTCCATTGCTCTGTTATATATAGTTTTCTAACAAAGCAAAGTGTTATATCCACATTTAAAAAAGGCTATCCAGAGGTCAAATGCACACAGAGGTTGTGACAAAATCAAACAAAGGCATTACCTTTGTGCTCTGTACTTCGCAACAGATTAAGGCAACAAGGTTAAGGAAAATAGTGATGTAGAACACAATGCACATGGAGGAAACAAGGTAGTCAAGAAGGGGCACAACTCCACATTTCATGGAGACTAATTGGTGTGCCAAGCTATGGACCATGAATAGAATTAGAGAAGTCAAAGGGATGGATACCTTCACACTCCATGCTTTTCCCTCTCCAAATGCTAAAAGCAAGTTCAAGTGGAGTAAAAGGAAAGAGGTTCATGGGAAAAAGAAGGTGGCAGAAGATGTCAAAACCCAGGTTGTCAATATAGAGGCCCTATAACCAATAACAACATGCCACATGGTAGTCCGTGAAAAGTTAAAATTGCTTGAATTCTACATACTCCAAATTCCAATGAAATTGTAATTGTCACTTGGAAAATAGTTGGGAGGCCACTGGCATTCTACATACCATCAATAAAAATAAAAGTGAGTTCACAAGAGGAAAAGTGGGTCCAAAAAGGGTTCCATTGGTTCCATTTGGAGGGTGCACAGGTTCATATGAAGGGGACCTCGCTGTGAAGGAAGAGAGTGATTTGATGTTCCATTTGTAAAGGAGAAGCTGATAATTCCTCTCATAATAAAGAGCTGAAGCACTCAAGAAGATTATCGGAGGAGCCATGTCAAAATGTGTCAATTCAACATTCAAGAATCAAAACCACATGTTCATTAGGGAATTAAAGGTCAATTTGGGAAGTTGTCAACATTGTAATAGAGAAAAAGGAGACAACCTTCTCATTAACTATGAAACAATCCAATATCTGTGCATAAGGGAATAAGTCATTGAAACCTTTGTAGTTTTTTCTAGGGCTAAGATTCTAGAGCAGAAGAAGGGCGAACTTCTTGTGTTTACATCAAGAGGTCACCTACATCTTGGATAGTGATTATTTCTTCTGTTTAAGAGGACACCATCATTTAAATTCCTTGATCATAATCAAAAGAAAAGAAAAATCTCTATTATACACCAACGTTTTCCTATTTGTGTGTATCAGTAGTAGCTTCATAGTGGCAACTCTTTCCTTTTGCCTTAAGTCCTTAACATGTTGACATATAGCGGAGTTGTAACTGAGATTCTTTGGAGCTGAGCAAACCTCCTCTTTGATGTTGGTTTTCCCAATTGAGATTCCACAGTAAATTCTCATGTTCTATGGTGTGTGATTTCTTGAGTTTGCAACTTTTCTGTTTCAAATTCTTTGTCTAGACAAACATTAAATTTTGCAGATAGCAATAACACATTCATGAGAAAATTACACAACCAAAATGTATGATAATACACAACAATGATTTGTCTAAGACAAAGCACCGCAAGATAAAATAAACCAACATAGTAAAAACATTCTATTCCACATATTAAAAATTTCAAAGGCATTCGTGTTGGTGAAACACATTGGTCATAGGCTCAATCATTATGGATCACAAAATTCACTTGGACCAAAGCAGAGCCCACCAAGGAAAAACATTTCAAATGTTAATCTCTTCCAACACAATTACGAAAAGCGTTATGATATATTTGTGAACCAATGGTCTAGGCTCTTCAAGCAAGGTTGCGGGGAGCGACCACCACCGAATCCACTCCCGAAGCGCACTCCACTCGGAAGTGCTAAGGGAGCAACCTCGAGAGTAAAAAAAATAAATTAAAATAAATAAATAAATGCTCCATAGTCATTCTCACGAGAAAAAAAATCACTCCCTCCCCCTAGTTCTTTCATAGGTGGTTAAGATTCTCAACCCTAGCAATTTGGCAATCAATGGTAATGTTACCATAGTCATTCTAGCCAAAAAAAAATCACTCCCTCCCTAGTGCTTTCATAGTTGGTTAAGATTCTCAACCCTAGCAATTTGACAATCAATGATAATGTTAAATTCTTATAATGAAATGATTCAGGATGTTTAAGAGTGGTTTCGACCTTATTGGGTTTCATATGGAGAAACTAGATGTTTAGAAATCACTCAAAATCCAACAAACTTAATAGTTTTAAGGATTTCAAGATTTAGGGGATTGCAATGTTTCCAATTGATTATGTCATGTGTGAGGGTATGAGATTGGCATTTGATCAAGAGCATGAAGCCCTTTAAGTACCTTGATTTTGGTGTCGTTGATTGTTGAACTTCGTTGATGTTAGTGGTATTGCTTGTTGAACTCCTCTACCATGGCTTAACTAAAATGTACCCTTCACTCAAAGGAAAATAATTGGCTAGGCATGCTGAGCCTTTTCTACCATATTATAAGGTTGAGGAGATGAACCCTTCACTCAAATCAAAATCATTGGTTAGGCATGTTAAACTTTTTCAATTTCTACCATATTAGAAGGTTGAGCAATCCAAGTTTGAAGACTTTGGGCTTGATGATGTTTATGTAGCTCTTGTTGATGATCCCATTTCTAGTAGTGTTGAATCAATGATGAGTTTCATGAGTGATCATGTTGATCAGTGATTTGTAGTTTTGTTGTCTAGTTTTGTTGCTACTACTATTACTACTGAGGTTGCAAAGGAGTCTGAGGAGTCCTTAGACTCTGAGCCAGATGATGTTTATGTAGCTCATGTTGATGATCCCATGTTTAATAGATGATTGATGTTATATGGTTTAATCCATGTTTTTATGCTCTTAATAACATTCATCATTCTACATGCTTTTGTTATAACATATATGCATCAAAATATATAAAACTAGCAATTGCCCCAAAAGGTGCAAAGAGAGGCTGATAGAATTTTTAAATTGAAAAACATAAATTTTAATTTTCATAATCAAACAATAACAATTCAAACATTAAATTTATTTATTTTTTGTTTATTTTTTTACTAAGTTTATAATTTGTAAGTATATCAAAGTTTGTTAACAAAAGCATGCATTCTAGAATGTCATTACAATTGCAAGCTAAAACATTAAATACTAGACACTCAAAATGTCAATGCATTCTAAAAATCAACCAAATTAAATTAAATTGAGTGTGTCATAGATCCATTTATGCATTCAAAAACATTTATAAAAAACAAGAAATTATAATGTGGTTAAAAATTGTATTGCTAATACATGGCTTCTTGTAAAACGTTAAAAGTTCAAATTCAAAGGTTAGAAAATATGCATCTAGGAATCAAATCACTATGCAAAGACATTGCATTTATATTTAATTATAGGTTCCTAAGAATTGAAATAGTCAAGTAAAATTCAATTAACCACATGTAGTTTTTCTATATTTAATTGTATATAATGTTTTTCCATTCAATTGTAAGCTAACCACATGTAGTTTTTCTATATTGAAATGCATATAGTATTTTTTCATTCAATTGTAAACGATGGAGAGTTCATTTATGTAATGGGAAAATTTGACATCTTTGCATATTCATCTAAATTTTTATTTTCAATGTAAAGCAGTGATTGTCTCCACAAATTTTTATGTAAAGCAATAATTGTCTCCACATTGAATTACACTTTTTTATTTTAATAAAAAATAATATATATATATAAGTTTATTTTTTTATTATTTTTAATTTATATTTCAAGAGTAGAATGAATTGTAGGTCCATATATTGCTATACATAGAAACAAATCTTTGGACATTATCCCTATAAGCATTGAGCTTTGTAATTAATATTTGTGATGGAAAATTATTATTTTAATTGTAGAATTTCCATATGTAGAAATAAGTATTTGGACATTATTACCCTAAAAATTGAAATCAATAATTGATCTCTCATCTTTGTTGGCAACCCCTACATCATTTTCATAACCTAGCAGAATCTATAAC
Organism: Pinus taeda; assembly: GCA_000404065.3. NCBI lineage: Eukaryota > Viridiplantae > Streptophyta > Pinopsida > Pinales > Pinaceae > Pinus > Pinus taeda. The sequence goes on along the minus strand of APFE030045110.1, from coordinate 49,942 downwards.
TTGTTGTCTCTTCCTGTTTGGAATATATACCATAATTGTTCACTAAAAGTATGTGTTGATAGCGGAGAATGCACTAATACCCAAACTTAAGACTCGGTCGCCAAAGCCTCTTGAGCTCGCAGAGAGAACAATGGAAGAATTCTATGAATTTTGAATATTCACGACTCTATTTACACAGGATAGTGAGAAAATTAATCTATTTAAATTATTTAATATAAACAACCGCCGATAAACCGCCTCCACAATTCCCTTCAATTTGTTTATCGGCTCTAATCCAATCCAGATAATGGTTGATTCTCGTTCCCATCAAAATAACACATTAGAACAACAAAAAATGAATGTAAGGGTAACAACAAAAAATGAATGTACGGATAACGGCCAGAAATGAATGTAAGAATAATATGATTGGAGCAATCTTGCTGATAAACAATCAATGAACAATTTAAAATCTTGGTTAACACTTACAGGCGAGCATAGTTCGGCAATGTTAGCATTTCAGGCCATCTCCAATTCTGTTGATCCCTTTAATTCGGATATTTGTGTTAAAGCCTTAAAGATTAAATTTCTGCAATTTATGTGAATACGTGAAAGAAAACCCAAGTTCTTAAGTATTACAACAATTTGATTTAGATATGTATTATCAGAGATGGTTTTGGGTGGCATGAGGAGCGGTGCCAAGTGGAGCAGCATGCTGAAAACTACCAACCAGGGCGTCATTGCCATGACTTCCACACATCAACAGCCAATCTACACAAAGCAAGTATGCAAGCCAATGCATGACTAGTTTTTGCTTTCATCGCCACGTTATTTACTCCGGTCGAATTTCTGTAAGTCCATGCACGTCTGTTGCTTTGACGTGCTTCATCCATAGCCATTTGCTAGCAGTAGACCTCACAATCTCTCATGCAACCCATTGATTGACATGCACTCTCCACTTCTCCTCTGGCCTCGATTCCATAGAGAACTACAAATCCAGTGTTTGTGGTAGTGAGGAAAGTTTGGCCAGCCTCTCCCTTTCGGCTGACCTTTTGCCACTGACCTTTCCATTCTCACATTTTCGCTCTCACTCCCGGGGTCGTCGCTCTGGTTTTGGCTCGGCTGGAGGCTCTAGGTCGTTATTTCCTCGGCACGCACCCGGAAAGAGGTCAGTGTCTCGGTTTTGTATTACATGTTTTCATAGTTTTTCTTTGCCTCTTTAAAAGTTTCTGCAAAGTAGTTTATCGAGTAAATTCTTTTAGCTTAACTCAGTCATAATGTGTTCTGGTTGGGCTGATTAGCCTGCTTGAAGAAAGGTTTTGAATTTAGAATTGGTCACTTCAAGTCTGCACTAAACTGTTTTTTTTCTAGCAAGTTTAAAGTCTCTCCGCATAGATTCTGGTTTTTTGTTACAGCATGTTCTCGTTAATATTTCACAAATTGAAGAAATATGTAGTGTTTTACAAGCCCTATTCAGACTTTCGAGTTAAAATAGGAACATGGTAGTGCATATTTGAAATCTATTGCTGTTGCATTGTCTGCCAAGACTCATCAGCTAGTTAAGACTCCCTAGTAGTATTTTGGATAGGGTCCGCTTCCGCCATAGCTCCTGAGCTAGCTCCTGAACTCTATCCCTCCAAATCCACTCTCCTGGTTTTCAGTGTTGGAAAACCACATCCTGGTGCCCGGGAATTGAGAATCCAAATCCGGTTTTCCATAGGGCTCTGGGAAAAGTACCAAGGACGAAGGGTCTCACACTTGTGGGAGTAAAGTATCACCTTGAATTGTGAGACAGTTGTCAGAGGAGTCTTAAATTCCTTCCATCCAGCATCACCTAATCCGGGCCTTATGTTCAGTGCCTGATCGGCTGCTCATTTATTACCCATACTTTATCTTGATTCGACAATTTATGCCTCAGCTTAGCTGGCCTTCTCTAAATCCGAGCCTCTCTCGATTTGTAAGACATTCCTTCCCGAGTCCTCTAGCTCCCAGGTACTTTGTCAAAAAGGGTCTCATTCCTCTCGCTTGTTAACATCTCATCTAGGCTCTTCTCCCAGAGATTGGACAACCATGTATTAAATTCTAGCCCAAAAGTCCCGATTTGGAAATCTATCTAGGAATCCAGCTCACTCAACAAAGCTAGGTGATAGTTTTGGAGGCACATGGAGGGTGGGTCCGACGCATCGGCCACGAAGGCCATGATTCAGGCTTCCATATTAGCCGAGAAAGAATGGGGTGGTACCACATCATCCAAAGGATGGCAAGCCACATTGGATGATGTTGTCATCCAATCATCAATGCATCATGCTGACAAGGATAGAGATCCATCTCAGCAAGCGCTGTGGGAACACGCAGGTCACTACAACAAGGCTCGAAACCCAGTTAAGACCATACCTCTGCCTGCTACTATAAAATTAGACAACGTCCACCTGACTAAGCGTATAGAGAGCCTCCAAGACCGTGCCTTAGTAGGCAAATGGCACTTCCCAGAAATGGATGATTCCACAATGCGAAAATAGCTTGAGATACAGTGGAAACCGTTGATTAGATACCTCCCCATTATTTCTAAGCTCATGAAGGAGTGGTATTGCTTTCATTTTTTAAACGCTGGGGATGCTGAAGCCATCCAGACTTTCCCTTGGGTTCATAGAGGGAGCTTCCTTGCCCTCCATAGATGGTATATAGGGTACAACCCTTTGAGAAACACCCCCTCGAATAACTTGATCTGGGTAAAACTCCCAAACCTCCCCCTGGAGATGTGGTCAAAGGAGACTCTTACAGAGATAAGTAACTCCATTGGAAGATTTGTCTACATTGATCCATGGTGCCTTGGGGAAAGATATAAACGCATTGTGTGGATTCTTATTGAAAAGGCCTACAAGGGAGGCTTCCCCGTCCACATAGAAATTGCATGGAGGGACTTAAAAATAAAACAACGACTGGACTTTTGGGGCATTCCCTTCAGGTGTTCTGCTTGTCATAGGACAAGTCATCTTATAAAAAACCGCCCTCGACACCCGATTATTAAAAGCAAGATGCATCATGGAAAGCTTTGGGCGGTTTCTCCCCTATCCTCTAAAAAGGAGAAGCTATCTCCTACAACCAGTTTAAATCGGGCGGATCTGGTCGATGCACAAGATTTCAATAAATTGGTAAATGAAATCAACCTATCTCCACAGTACTTCTCTCAAGACCTCTCTCTGGGTCTCTGCTCCAGACCTGATAGCTTATCTATGACTGGCTTCGACGCTGAAAAAAATACACAAACCTTTCATTGTCCGCCCCACCCCCCCGAAAACCGTCCGATGAAAGAGCTATTCCTCCCCCCGATCTCCAAGCCAGAGGACTTTACAGTGGGCTCCCAAACCATCCACATCTCATCATCCTCGCCTACGCCTGAAAAGGTCCATATTCCATCCTTGAAAGGCAAAGAACCGATGGTTTCTGCCACCCCCGTTAACTCCCCGGTCTCATCTCCAACAAATTTGTATGACAGTGATTTAGATCTCATCCTAAGCAAGAAACCTCTTGAGCTAGAACCCTTAACCATCCATAAGCCTCGTAAACCTTCGCCTCCTTTCATCAGTCCAAATTCTACTAAAAATATTACAGTGAGGAAAAAAACCAATGGAGGGAGTAGACATTTTCAGGGGAGGACAAAGGGTGCGGACAGTGGTATGAGAAACCTGTCCCTTATGGATGTTCCCATCATAGACATGTCAGAGATTCAACCTCTTAGAGTAAGCACGCTGAAAAGCTCTCCAAATGACCTTCATCATATCCATGAATATCCGAGGCCTGGGAGCCGACCTCAAATTTTTGGCGCTTAAAGACCTCTTCTCCTCCGCCAAGCCAAAAATCATTCTAGTTCAAGAAACCATGCACACAAACAGGTGTCCATTTCTTACTTCAGAAAAATGTTCCCCTCATGGCACATGGCAGCCTCGGAAGCACAGGGACTTTCGGGAGGGCTAGCGGTTTTGTGGGATCCTTATTGGATCAAAGCCAAAGACTTCAAATGTTTTGGGGGCATACTCATAACAACAATCATCAGAGGATATAGTTGCCCCATCAATATCTTAAATATCTACGCCCCTTATAAGAACAGGGTCCATTTCTGGGATAAATTTTTTATGTCAGAAATCTTTGACATTGACTCATTAATGATCTCAGGTGATTTAAATATTACTCTAAGCTTAGAAGAACGTTGGGGAAATTGCAGAAAGAGAGATCCGCTCGCTGATAAAATTAAGTATGAGCTCCTGCACAAGCACCTCGTAGATGTTGCCCCGTCCAAAATAATGCCTACGTGGGACAATGGAAGATTTGAGGAGGCCTATATTGCAAAAAGGATAGACCGGTTTCTTGTTCATGTCAGCATAATTGACAAAATGGGCATGCCCTTCTCGTCCATTGAGAATGTATACATCTCCGACCACAGGTCGATTTCTCTCAGCTGGAAGGAAAAAGGGTTTAGGAATGGATACCCTTTCAAATTCAATAGAATATGCTTAGAGCACCTTGATTTCAATGAATTAATAAAAAAAAAACATGGAAGGAGTTATCTGCAAAAAACTTTTCCCCCCCTTTTATGACATTTCGAGACAAGTTGTCTCAAATTAGAAAAGTGGTAAAAAAATGGCAACACAAAAAAAGACAGGCGGACAGACTGGCTCTTCAAGAAGTGCAAAAGGAACTAGACAATATTTCCAAGTTTTTGGAGGCCAACTTGCTTCCTTTCAGTATGAGATGTCGCCTCAATGAGCTTGAAAGAAAGAAACAAAATTTTCTAAAGCAGGATGAAACAACATGGCGACTAAATAGCAGAGCAACCTGGCTCAAGGAAGGGGACAAGGACTCTAAATTCTTTCACAAGTATGCAAATGCCAGGCGGGAGAGAAACTCCATATGGAAGATTAGTGATGGTAAGGGAGGTTTCCTCTTCTCACAACAAGAAATATCAAAGGAAGTTGTGAGACAGTTTAAAAATCAATACAAAAGAAGGGAAAATTGCAGCTTTCAGGATATCCTATTGGGCATTGATCTGGTCCCTCAAATGTTCGATGATGAAAAAAATGAAAGTCTATTCCAGCCCATAACAAAGGAAGAGCTTCTTGGAGTTATGAAGGCCTTTAAGAAGGATAAATGTCCTGGCCCGAACGACTGGACTATAGAATTCTTCATTCACTTCTTTAACATCATCAAACTAGATCTGCTGAGAATGGTTGAAGCAGCAAGAATCTCAGGTAGCATTCATCAGATTACTTCTTCCACGCAGATAGCTCTTATCCCAAAGAAATTGGAAGCAGACACCTTTAAATATTTCAGGTCGATTTCCTTATGCAACATAACTTTCAAAATCATCACCAAAATCATTGTTGAAAGAATGAAATCGACCTTAGCTAGCTCTTTATCAAAGGATCAACATGCTTTTTTAAAGGGGAGGAATATATTGGACGTTGTGGCCAACACTCACGAGAGTCTGTTCTCCATGGTCTCCAACGAAACAGAAGCTGCCATTCTGAAAATTGACTTACAAAAAGCTTTTGACTGCTTAGACTGGGGTTTCATCAGATGTTTATTAGCTAAGATTGGCTTGAAATCAAATGCCATAAACTGGATAATGGCATGTGTAGAGAATGTGAACTATTCAGCCATCATAAATGGGACTCCCTCCCCCTTCTTCCCCGCAGAAAGGGGGTTGCACCAAGGCTGCCCACTCTCTCCGCTGTTGTTCATTCTAGCAATGAACTCATTAAGCCTTCATATCAATAAGGCTATCACTAAGAACAGATGCAGGGTCGTAAAGATTTGTAGGCACAACTTTATCTCGCACAATTTGTTTGTTGACGACGTACTTATTTTTGCAATGTTATGCAGAATCTCGTGGAAATGTTTAAATGACATATTAAATAAGTTTCAAAGCGCCACTGGTTTACAAATAAACAAGTCAAAATCCACTCTCTTCCACAATGACGCCAATATGGAAACAGTGGAATGGATATCTGCACTGTTTGGAGTAGAAGCGAGATCAATCAAGGATGGTATAAAATATCTGGGCTTTAGGCTAAAGGCAAAGGGTTATACTAAAGATGATTGGCAATGGCTAATTGATAGATACTATAAAAAGATTTCCGCTTGGGAATTCAGATATCTATCATTGGCAGGTAGAATCATTCTATCTCAAGCAGTACTATCGCAACTTGCAGTATATTGGGCACACATTTTCCTTCTCCCGGCAAGTATCATACAGAAAATGAACAAGGTGACTGCAAATTTCATATGGAGCGGCAAAACGGTCAAAGAAAAATATCATCTCACTAGCTTGAAAAAGATCTCTTGGCCAAAGTCCACAGGTGGTTGGGAACTTCTAGACTTGAAGGCCTTCGGGAAAGCACTTCTGTGCAAATCACTATGGAGGGGAATTTTCGGGGAAGGGCCGTGGAGCACTACCATTAAATTGAAATATATGAGAGGCAAGAAGTTGGAACACTGGTTCCGCCTAGGAAAGATTGGAGCCAAAAATAGGTCTGCGATTTGGCTCAGCTTTCACAAAATTGAGCAATACTTCCGAATGAATCTGAAATGGTCCCTCCAATCTGGCAGAAGTATCCTCATTGGTCTCAATCCCATCATAAGCGGGCGTGAGAATATCTCCATCCCCGAGAGGATCTTAATCTTTTTCCACAACAAGGGCTTTTTCACATGGGACAAGCTCATAGCAGGTTGGCAAGGCCATATCCCTACATGGAAATCGGCCACTGATCTAAGTATGTCAGAGCCTATGGCAAGCCAATGGAACACAGTCAAGAATGTCTTGAGAAATTGTGGTTTTCACAGATCCAGGTTGCATGATTATCTTATCTAGAAGACGCCTATCGTTGATTTTCAGGTTCGCGTCAAGGATATATATACAGACCTGATTGGTTTAATATCCTTGCTTTCTTACCCCTTTTTCCCTTCAGTTTTCTGGAAAACAGGTTGCTCTCCAAAGCTTATATACTTCTCGTGGCTGGTGTTTAGCAATAAAAATATGTCATGAGAAAATTTAAGAAAAACGCAGTGGCATGGGCCGCGCAGATGCCTCATGTGCGAATCAGAAGAGGAAACAAATTTTCACATGTTCTTCCAATGCAAATCTATACAACATCTTTGGCATGAATTGCCAATTCTATATGGCTTCCCCCTGGTCACTCATGCTTCTACACACGCAGCTTTTGAATGGTGGAGTGGACAGCGAGATACATGGCGCTCCTTCATTATTATTGTCCTATGGTGTGCATGGAGGTGGAGAAACAGAATTATCTTCAAAGATGTAAAAGAGCCTCTCAATGATATTTTACAACACATCATTTCCATCTATGACTCAATTCCGAAAAAGCATCCCAAATTGAAAGCAATCAACAGAAATGGACAAGAAGCTTTACAAGCCAGATCCCCAAAGGCCTTCTTTGATGACGCCGCTCACCAAAACTCATATGGCTGCGGGGCTCTCATTATAATGGACGAGAATCTTCATTATAGTCTCTCTTGGAATGCAGGAAAGGGAACCTACAACTTGGCTGAGGCAAAGGCCCTTGCTGGTCTTCTCGCCTTTTCTATCTATTTTGATATTCGAGCCATTTCTATTTTTGGGGACTCCAAAATCATGGTCGATCATGTAAATGGAAAAAGCCATATCAAAAGCCCCCACCTTTCTGCTTGGATGGACAGGATTATGTTCTTTTGGGGCCTTATGCGAGAATGCACCATCCAGCACATCTTCAGGGCTCAAAACCAGCTTGTAGACAGCGTGTCAAAGGACGGTCTTCATCTTGAACCAGGCTTCTGGTCCTTGGAGGTAAAATCTGGAGGGGAATCCTTTTCCATCCAGGACTTCTCTCTCCCAGGCTTTTGATATTCTGATCTGGTTTTTTCATCCTTTTTGTTTTCCGAGCTTTTGTATGGCATATATATGACTTCTGTCGATTCATGTTTTCTTTTCCCTCAGTTCTTGTATGAAGTGTCTCATCTTCATGTATCTGCTTATGTTATTTTTCTGCATCCTTCTTCCGAGGATTCTCATCCTCGAGTTTTTGTGTCCCATGTCCCCAGAGTTTCCAGTCTCATCAGCTTGATATGTACTATTTGTTCCAGTTATATAGTCTCAATATAATACAATTATGCTTTTTCTTTCTGATAAAAAAAAAACAATTTGATTTATAAATCCCTGTTTGCCAGAGCTTTCAAGTTTCAAGTTCTACAAGTTATGCTACTCTGTGAAAGCAAATTTAAGCGCTTGAGCATTCCAACAGTTTGGTTTATAAACATATGCTTGCCAGAGCTTTAAGGATTGATATGTTGCAAGTCATGTGTGTATGTTCAAGACAACTAATTTCTTCTGTAAATAGGCCTGTTTAAAGTTTTGCACATGTTTAAAGTTTTCGCACATTCGAGCCGTTTGATTCATCTATACATATTCAGAGCTTTAAAGATTGAGCATTAACAATCTATGTCTATACCAGGTCTCTGGTTTTTGCAGGTGGCTGATGGGGGAAATTCCTTTCCATTCAGGAATTTTCTCCTCCATACTTCTAGCTCGCTTTTGGTTCCCTTATCTCTTTGGTTTCTCATTCTGGACTTCTATCTATCAGTTTAATTTACATATGATGCTGTCTCTTCGTTTTTTTTTGTGGCTGCAGGATTATCCTTGTGTGTCTCTTCACTGCCTTTTAAAGAGTTTTGATGATGGCTGTCAGCTTGATTTTCTGCTGATTTCATGGCATTATATTGCCTTTTTTAGTTTTATCCCTCTATGACTTAAATGTGTAAGACCTATATGATCTATATGTTTCTTTTCTGTGGAGGAAATAGCACTACATGAGCTATATGAGTCAGATGAGACTACAAATGAAAGTCTCAAATGAATGTACTTTTATAATTGTTTATATTTCTTATATAAATACATCATGCTTTTTTGTCCTGAAAATATACATTCCTTGCGGCATCGTTTCTGCGAAGCTTGCATTTAAAATTATTCGTGTCGTTATATTTAAAGCTCTGGAGTATTCAAGCTGTTTGATTTGGGTGTACATCTTTCTAGGGATAATGGATATTGATTTCTTGACCGACAATTCAGAATTCGGAAGCACCAAAATTAATTGTTTAAAGCTTTACACTAGTGTAGCTCTTCATGGATATTGATTTCTTGACCGACAATTCAGAATTCGGAAGCACCAAAATTAATTGTTTAAAGCTTTACACTAGTGTAGCTCTTCATGGATATTGATTTCTTGACCGACAATTCAGAATTCGGAAGCACCAAAATTAATTGTTTAAAGCTTTACACTAGTGTAGCTCTTCATTTACAGGTCTAAAGCTTGAAGGCACTTATATCCTTTGATATGACATATGCACATTTGTGTAATGCAGCTTCTAGAAGGTACCAAGCTGCAGCATGGCTGCGAGAAATGGTTGATGGAGCTACCGATTTACTGTCAAATGAGCCAACAGAGGAAGAATTTCGCCTGGGACTACATAATGGTCTCATTCTTTGTAATGTTCTCAACCAGGTTATTCCAGGGGCAGTGCCAAAGGTAGGATGCAAATTCTATCCCTTTTCACATGTTTGAAGGATTTGGTTGGTCCTTTCCTATCATCAACAGAGGCTGCTCTGTTTTGTGTTTGAACCGCCAATATGTCTGTATGTTCAAACATTATAGTTGATTTATGCCTGCGCTCATAACATGTTGATCTACTTATTGTAGAGGTTCATACGCAGAAATTGTTAAACAATTTTCTTAACGAACAGCATTTTTAATTAATTTTTGCTTGTGGTTATCCCAGGTAGTAGAAAGTCCAGGGTCCTCTGGTTCCTTTCCCTGATGGGGCAGCCTTATCTGCGATTCATTATTTTGAGAATGTGAGGAACTTCCTTGTTGCAGTTGACGAAATGCAGCTTCGAACCTTCGAGGCTTCTGATTTGGAGCAGGTATGTGCGTTTACACACATCATAGTATCAAGAGGCTGGTCATTGGGTATGTACAAGTAAGTGGGAAACTCAAAAGATTGTGCCACAGTTACATTCATACAAGCCTTCAAAAACAAGTCCACGTTCTATAATTGCAGCAGACAGGACTCTAGATATACAAAACCTATCTCGTCCATGCTATCTGGAGCACTCTATATGGTTTTACAAACTGTATATGGTTCACATGAAACTTTGAAAGCAATCAGTGTTGGACCAAAATCATGCATACATTCTGAAAAAAGAATATTGCGCTTCCTTATGCTTCAGAGTTTGTTCCAAAACGTCCACTGCATACAGTTTGAAAGCAAAATAGTTCATGTCATTGTATATTGTACACAAAATTGTGGCTTTCGTGAAAGAGAAATTTGATCTGCAGAACGAAGCCAAAAATTTCTATATCTAGATTAGCAAAATTGACAATGTTTGGTTTGTTGAAGAAATTGTTGGAGGAATAATCACCGGATTCGCTCTAAAGGGGCCACGAATGCCGAATCCGTCGAATCGACACGATTCGGTACGGATTTGTGTCCTTTTTGGATGACACGTCGTGTCCTTTTTTGCCACGTCGTGTCAGGTTCGTGTCACGAAAATCCGAATCGTGTCTGCATTTTTTGAAACGAGTCCTGGAAAAATCGTGTCTGGAAAAACCTCGATATTATGGTTTTGGACCCGCGTGCTTTCTGTTACCATCTGTTTAATTTTCATATATCAGAAACAAGGTTCTATGGTGACCGCCATTTAGGGTCTTAGTCCTTCCACTTAACGTCTGGAGGAATTCGTTAATTTATTACCAGGGTTAAGCTTATATCACTCTTCAGAAGCTAATTCCATTGTACATGGCCGCCCTTGATACGCCGAATTATGAAGATAACTGAGTTATCAGCAGAGGGTTTCATCCCTCAGCAATCTTCTGGTTCGACATGTAGAGTTCCGAAGAGGTTTATCAGTCTCTGAAAAATCCGAGTCCCTTCAGGGTTTGAACCCCTGAGCCTTATGCATGATCTATGCTCGTTGACGGCTACTCCTTAGTTATATTCTTTTGCACTTAATTTGTTTTTTTTTTTTTTATATTCATGCAAATCTGTTGTTTATTTTCACTCTTTTTCAGAATGCACGAAATATTCTTTGGGTTACAGTCGGTTTATTATTTAGAAATTCCAGAACAGGGTCCTGTCATTCTTTAGCATTCAACCGTCTTCTTTTCTTCGATTCTTGTATGGTTTAGCCAGGCGGTCATGAACACGCTCTGTCACTGTAGTCCTATTTAATTTAGGATTTTACAGAACTACTTTTAACTTTCTTAACTCTGAGAATATTTGTCATTCTACCTGTTCCTAAACAGAGCTGTAACAACATTTCTATATATAGATTGTTTGTCAGACTAAACAGTAAAATTATTTCCTTGTAGGGCGAATTGACGATACAGAACTGAAATGTCTTTTTCTTTCTTTTAAAAAATCAATACAGATTTGTAATATCATTTTCTTTCAAGCAATCTGTCAATACAGAATTAGAATATCATTTCCTTTCAACTAACTGTCAATACAGAAATTATAATATCATTTTCTTTCAAAGCTAACTGTCAATTTTAACAGTTCCTATAAAGATGAGAGTACTGTGTTTTTTTCCAATTAACACCACCAGAATTCACAATGAGATAATCCCACCTTGACAGTTGTTTCTTCCTCTGAAACCCTTACGTTGAATCAAACTCTGTAGTTAAATGTAACTGAGTTCTTCTATAAAAATATAGTATAACTCTGTAGTTAAATGTAACTGAGTTCTTCTATAAAAATATATATACTAGCTAAGAAATTTTAGAAAAACTATTTGCTTGTAGAACTCTCTTATAACTTATGAATTATGAATCATGATTTAAATTTTTAATAGATTTATCATTTATGTGACTAGTACCATTGACATTTATTTGAATGCATGCTAATAGCTATAGATTAAGAATATGAAATCAATAAATTTGTATTATTTTTTAAAATTTGTGTAAGAAATATGATATATCTAATTTTTATATATATATATAATTATATAAATTATTATTTTTTTAATAAATAATATATAACGTGTCCTAATGTGTCCTGTTCTGGGGGTCAGCGTGTCCGTGTCCGAATCCGACACTACGAATCTCGAATCCTACGTGTCCCGAATCCCCGTGACAGGTGACTTAGTTTGTAGGTTTATCTCACTTTACCTTCTGGTGATTGTTTCAGGGAGGTTTATCAACAAAGGTGGTAGATTGCGTTCTAGCCCTGAAATTATACTATGATTGGAAACACACTGGAGGACAGCCTGAAATTATACTATGATTGGAAACACACTGGAGGACAGGGACTTGTGAAATATGGAGTTAATGTGAAGTTTCCTGATGGAATAAAGCTTCCTATCAAAGGTTCTGGGAAAGCCTCTGATTCCGTCAATAGTTCACCAGTGAAGAACGATCAGCATCAACTAAAAAAAAGTGATCTCCTTGGAAACATTGACATAAGTGCTCTGTTAGAGTATCTCTGTATGAAATTTCCTGAGGCTCTGTCAGCTGAGTATACAAACAAAGATTTGTCCTTGAACTGCAATGGGACAGTAAGTGGGCTACGACAGTTGATTGTTTTGCCTCTCAACTTTTTTTTTCTGCAAGAATGTGAATTTCAGAAGATATTTTGCATTGATGTTCTTATTTCAGATAATAAGTGATGTTTGTAAAATTTTAAAAATTGATCATAATCAGAAAATGGACCTTTTTGTTGAATCAGTCTCCTCTATCACAGGTGCTGACCAAACTCCTCCTTGCAATTCTTTCTGACAAAAAGGCTGAAGAAGTGCCAATGGTGAGCCCTTGATCCCATTCATAATTCTTAACATAAGCTAAACCAAAACTTCGTAGTAGAAAAATTGCTTTGTCTCAGAAACTACTTCTTATATGGTAATCGACTTGGTAATCGACTTTTTAAGCAGGCATTGCCTTTGTCATGGGTCTGTGAAAATGCTCTTTGGTGTACTTATGATTACATCTGTCTTCCTAAATAAATTTATTGCACTTTCAGCTTGTAGAATCCATGTTAAGAAAAGTAATGGAAGAGTCTGAACAAAGGCTGGCAAATCAAGGGGAACAAGTAATGCAATAAATTCCATTCCTACTTTGCAATAATCTACTAATGTGATGAATGTTGCACTTGGATTCTCTACTAGTTTTGTGAAAAATCATTGTGTTAAATCCCATTTCAGCATGGACACTTCAAATATTCAACGCAAAAGAAAGCTAATTATACCTATCTATCTTTGTTTACAGTTGAGAATGGTTCTGAAGGACCTACTGAAATGTGAAGATGGGTCTTTTCTAGACACTGAAATTCTGAGGGCACTAACCAAAACTTCTAATCTAACAAGGGATAAATTCCAAGCCAATGAACGCAAACAAGGAAACCATAGAATTTCAAAACAACTGTATGCCAAACAGTTTCCTCTTCTCCCAGACATGGTAGATGGTCATAGAAGTCTTGACCCAAAGCAGCGGCTGCAACAAAAGGAAATTGAGGTATAAGCTCAAACTGTGTCTGAACTTTGAAATGCATTGATACATAAGTCGATAACCTTTTTCTACATGAGAGGCCATGTAAGTCCCTATCCCTAAGCATTGGAATGTGCCAGGAACTGAAGTACACACATAAATATTACATTCGCCTACCTTAACAGAACGAGGGATAATAGTCATCGCGTGGGGATTACATTCACTTATCTTAACTGAATGAGGGATAATAGTCATCGTGCGTGCAGGAAAATTTGTTGGTCGTGCACCACAAAAATAAAATAAATCGACATTATGAACACCCTCCTGCAGCGAGTGAAACAGCAGGTGTATTGGCGGTTGCGGAAAACGGAGAGGCAAGTATAGACAATCCACTTTTGAAGGAATACGGAGGTGCGGGAGCTGAGAAAACACATCCAAAACACAGTGAAAGAGTTTACCTTCATGGCTAGATCTCCGCCTCCGCTGTTGATGAGACCACCACCACCAAGAGAGACAGGTGCCAAATTACAGGGAAATCCACAAGAGAGACAGGGGTCAAATTACAGTGTGATGGACACATGTCAATCGGATCAGAGTATGCCACATGTCAATCAGAAAATAGAAGTGTTGACGACTGAACTGATTCAAAAGGAAGGCCTATCGGCCTAAATATATATATTATATAAAATTTGCTCCCGATTCTCTCCCAACCCGGAAGCTTCAGAAAATTATTGCTCTCTGCTCCTGCTTCCAAGCAACCTAGTCTTCAAGAGCTTCTCCTTTGGATAGGCTATGCATATTGTTTTCAATATGATAACTGCCCAGAATTTCTTTAAGTAGAATGATTTGCAGTCTTTACAGGTCTCACATCGACTTCATCGGGCTAGACAGACATCATATCCGTTACTTTGCTTGCAGAGAAACTAAATCCACAACATTCATTTGCATCTATTGTAACAAACATTTGCATGACTCACAGATAAGATAAAAATTGGATATTTTTATTAATGTCTAATAAATGACCACAAAATTAGGTCAATGGGACAGGAGCACAACTAGTATGAGAACAACGTGGGAGTGCCATCACAACTCCTAGATCAACAATAGCCATTTGCCTCCATTCTAGTCTGAACAAACCATCTGAACACACCACGTCTTCAATTCACAAAAATAATTTTAGATTAAACTTACAGGATAATGTCATTATCAAACTCATACCTAGAAAATAGACAACAATGTTGTCCCTGAAGGGAGTCAAGCTGAAACCTGAACAATTAACGAGAGCATTAGAGCAAACATCCAATCCCTCTAGGTGAAAGCCAACACACAGTGCCTCCTTATCAGAGAGAATGATTGTCTTACACGTTAATTTACATGATTTAGCATTTCTGTTTTGATAAAAGAAAACTAAGTAGAAAATAAGTTTTTGAAGTTTCTTCCTGTTATGTTGCAGTTGAGCATGTAATGATGAATTTACGGATGACATCACTTATCTTATGTCTCCTTTGTATATGTGCATAGTACATACACCCACAAATACATTAACACAAACAGCCCATAGAGGCAACTTATGTGCACATACATGCACATAGAAATTGTTAGAGACTGGATATTTGGTTGTTAGACATTCGCTTGTAGTATTTCTATATCTGAATTTTATATATATCCATAATTCCATATCCACAAACAAAACCATTGATATAGAAACAGAAGAGGATCGACCCACAAATTTGCCAAAAGAAACCTTCTCCTAAAGAAAACTCTCCAGTAAGAGTGGAGAAATTCAATTTTTATATTATTATTTTTTCAGCTTGCATCTTAAAATAGATAAATAAAGGCATGACTATCTTCTTTGGCGAAAACTGTCTTGGCCTTTGCAATTATCTGCTGTGCATTCAGCAGCCTCGGGATGTCCTGCACAAATCAAACAAAGAAAGTTCAACTGCCACCTTCCAAAAGTGATTTCTAAGAGACATCTTTCAACTGTGAGGTACTTTCCAGGCAACACATCATTCAGTTGTCAAGAACATTAAATTCAACAATCGTGAGAAACAGGCACCTTTGTTGCTTGACAATGGCAGCTGGAGTGCTTGATCACTAATTGGAAATCATTAGACAAACCCAGGAATATAAATGATAGGCATGACAAAGGATGAAATCCAGTGTTGGCCAGTGCTTTTGGACAGAATTTGATTTTCTTATAACTTTGACAGAAGAATCTCCTCCCTTTTTGCCAAATCATCTGTCAGACCAGATTAGATTTTACCTTTTATGATTGTTCTACCACTGAGAAGATAAATCAATCTCCATGCATTTATCTGTTTTCTGGAGGCTGTCATCCACAATAAAAACAAAATTTTCACCATTCATGCCAATTGCAGATGTCGTTTCCACCAAAATCCCATCAACTGTTCAAATATCAGCAGCAATCTGATGCTAGTGTGCAGTTACTCTGAACGGTACTATAAAAGAACTTGCCACTGCTAATCTGAGTGAGAAACTGTTAACTTGCTCAGTTTGCATGTATAAAACATGACTGTGCATACGTCATGCCATTAGATGTTCTGCAGGACTATCATTCGCACAGGACTATCATTCGCACATGATGATGAGATATGTATCCCTCATAAACCCAGAATATAATCACCGGATTTAAACAGATTAAGAACCATGCACCAAATCTTTGCAAGTGTTCTCTTCCAATTTAAGTCGTTGGATATTCACTCATTTGATTGTACCAGGAAGCAAAGTATCACCTCCAGTTATGCCTAATAAGGCAATGACAACATGCAAAAGGCTCATACATCTGACAAACCTGGCCTGACCAATAGTCTCCACAAGAGCATGAGCCACCCTTGAAATGGTGAAAGCGGTTAGCATCTCTCACAATGATTTCACGTCCAACTACCTTGGAGATGAATTTTGTAGCAGTGTGGCAGTCCCCACAAGCACGAAGGTTTTTGATAATCCTTAGGGTTGTAACATGGGGTGTGTTGATAAGCCCGAAGGCAATAGCCAGCTTCTCACTATGGTGGCAAAGAATTTGTTCTTTACGCTCCTCAATATCATGCAGTACAAATTTCATATTTGGCACATACCCTTCCTCTCTGATCTCCCGAGACAATTTCTCCAGCATTGCATAGATCTCCTGTGTTTGAGGATGGCGTCCATCTTCTACCCCAAATACATGTACCTTGTTCTTAATTTCAATCCAGCTACATCCTGGATCCCTTTTTACTCCTCTGTCTTTCATCAATTTTCTTACTTTGGCAACATCATCCCACTTGCCAAATGCGGCATATGTATTTGCCAGCAGAGAATATGCTCCAGCATTTTCTGGCTCCAACATCAAAAGGCTTTCTGCAGCTCGTTTCGCTAAAGCCATATTATAATGGATTCTGCAGAAGCCAAGCAATGCCCCCCACACACAAGCATCGAGCTCCACTGGCATTTTGTTGATCATCTCCTCTGCTTCTTCCAAGCACCCTGCTTGCCCAAGAAGGTCAACCATGCATGCATAATGGCTCACTTTAGGAGTGATGTAATGGTCTCGACTCATAGAAATGAAGTAGTGTCGGCCTTCATCCACTAGGCCTGCATGAGTGCATGCCATAAGAACACCAAGAAATGTAATATTGTCTGGTTTCATGCCCACCCATAGCATTTTATCAAATAACTGGAGGGCCTCCTTACCAAATCCGTGCTGAGCATTTCCTGCAATTATTGCAGTCCACGAAACAGCATCTTGCTCAGGCATATTTTTGAACACTTTGCGTGCATATTCAATGTTCCTACATTTTGCATACATGGTAATAAGGGAATTTCCAACTGACGTGTAGGAATCGAATCCAACTTTCAAAGTGTGGGCATGGACTTGCTTGCCATTCTCAAAAGCAGCTATGCTTGCGATAACACTCAGAACACATGCAAAAGTGAAATTATTTGGCTTTGGGCCTGATAGTAGCATCTCTTCAAAAAGCTGTAGAACTTCTTTGTCGTCTCCATATTGGGCATATCCTACAATCATTGAAGTCCATGATACTACATCTCGTTCGGGCATTCTTTCAAACAGATGTCGAGGCATGCTCTATGCTCCCACACTTAACATATCCTGCAATCATCGCAGTCCATGAAATGACATTCAGTTCGGGCATTTTCTCAAATGCGAAGTGTGCATCATCTGTGTTCCCACATTTGTCATACATGCTCACAAGGGCATTGTCCACAGTCCCATCCATCTCTAACCCAATTCTGATAACATGGGCATGGGTTTTCTTTCCCTGTTTCAAAGACTCTATGTTAGCATATGCAGTTAATACAGAGGTGCAGGTGAACAAATCAGGCTTCATACCATCCTGTTGCATTTCGACAAATAGTTGGATTCCTTCCTTATCAAACCCATGTTGGGAATATCCTGAAATCATCGAGTTCCATGACACCACGTCTCATGCTGGCATTTTGTCAAATAGGGCATGTGCAAAATGTAAATCACCAGATTGGGTATAGACTCCAATCAAAGTATTCCATGAATACACATTTCTCACAGGCATATTGTCAAACATGCGGCGTGCCTCTTCAATGCTCCCACATTTGGCATACAAGCTAACAAGTGCATTTCCCACAGCAACATACAGACGAAGTCCGAATTTAACAATATGACCATGGAATCTCTTCCCCTGTTCAAGAACTGCCAGGCTAGTACATGCACTCAGAACACTAGTAAAAGTAAATTGATTTGGTATCGTGCCTGCCTCTAGCATTTGCTCATATAGATGTAGAGATCCCTTGTAATACCCGTGCTGTCTATATGAAGCAATGACACGGCATCTTGTTCAGGCATTTCGTCAAAGATTTCCATCGCATACTCCAAATTGCCACTTTTAGTATACCCGGAAAGTGTGTTATTCCATGAACACATGTTTTTCAGAGGCATTTTGTCAAATACTTGTTGTGCATCTACCAGACTCCCACATTTGGCATACATGTTTATGAGATTGTTTCCAAGAACTATACCTGGGCTGAAATTCATTTTAATTATATGGGAATGAACCCGCTTGCCCTCTCGCAAAGCTTTCATTTGCACACACCATTGCAAGAGACAGGAGTAAACATCGAAACGCACTTTCAAGTCTGCTGGGTTCAAATGATGCAGGGTTCCCATCGCTTCGGTTAAGCGTCCCCTCCTGCAGAGTATGTCTATGTCCTCCAAAATGACAGAGTCTGCTGTTTTATTTGCGCTTTCGCTGTAAATTTCGTCAACAACAATGGCAGAAGTGCTCAAGTCCATCTTCCCGATAGATGTTTGGTAAGTTTGATTACATAACCGGATTGCTAATGCATTCTTAAGAATGTGTATTCACTTCTCATTTCGGACCACCAGAGCCCTGATACTGAAGTTCACTTCTCATTTCGGACCACCAGAGCCCTGATACTGAAGTACATGAGCCTCGGCCTGCCGCGATTTCAAATGATATTGTCAGAGCTGTTTGAATTTTAGGAGGAATCTGTCATTGTTACAGTGACATAACCCATTATTGGGATTTCGTTGCACAATTATACCCTCTAGCTTTCATTATAAATATCCCACATTTATAAAGGAAGAGATATAATTTCAGTACTTTACTGTACTGTTTAGCGAAGCCAATGAGGTCTCAGAATACCAGAGTCCAGAAAGCAAGGAGAGTATCAAACAGTTCCGATACCCTGTCAGCCTCTAGCAATCCGCCATTGGAATCTGAGAAAGGAAATCCAGTGTTTTGATTCATCTGGTTTGTTTTGGGTTTTGTTAAGCTAATAGATAGGTTCGGACGCGGTGAGAACTATTTTTGGTGTGGCCAATTTATAAGAGTCAAGGTGGAATCATGAATATGGCTGTTACTAGCATTGGCGTAGCGAATTTATAGGGGTCAAGGTGGAATTATGAATATGGCCATGGCTGTGGAATTGTTAATATAGTTATACCATAATACTCAACACACCTACTTTACTATAAGGTGGAATTGTTAATATAGCTATACTATCGTACTCATTTTTGAAGAGGGATAGAGAATGTTAAAATATATTTATATGAGTCAAGGTGGAATTATGAATATCGTTGTTACTAGTATTGGTCTACAAATTTATAGCGGTCAAGGTGGAATTATGAATATGGCTATGGTTGTTACTAGAACACTTACTTTTGACTAGTGGAATTGTTAATATAGTTATACTATCATACTTATTTTTGAAGAATTGTTAATATAGTTATACTATCATACTTATTTTTGAAGAATTGTTAATATAGTTATACTATCATACTTATCTTTGAAGTGAGGGATAGAGAATGTTAAAATATATGGCAAGTTTGTAGGATGTTTGACTTAAGGTGGAATTGTTAATATAGTTATACTATCATACTTATTTTTGAAGTGAGAGATAGAGAATGTTAAAATATATGGCAAGTTTGTAGGATGTTTGACTTAAGGTGGAATTGTTAATATAGTTATATTATCATACTTATTTTTGAAGTGAGGGATAGAGAAAGTTGAAATATATGGCAAGTTTGTAGGATGTTTGACTTAAGGTGGAATTGTTAATATAGTTACACTATCGTACTTATCTTTGAAGTGAGGGATAGAGAATGTTAAAATATATGGCATGTTTGTAAGATGTTTGGCTTAAGGTGGAATTGTTAATATAGTTACACTATCGTACTTATCTTTGAAGTGAGGGATAGAGAATGTTAAAATATATGGCAAGTTTGTAGGATGTTGGGAAAGAGAATTTTAAAATGTATGGGAAGTTTGTAGGATGATTTAGAATTAATATAGATTTATTTTAACTTTGAATTTATCAAATATTGAGGGGATCAAATCTCGCAGGTGTAAACCTTTCTTTCTTTACCTTTAGATCTATCAAACATCAAGGGGATCAAATTTCTCGAGGTGTAAATCTTTTCTCAAGTTTTGCACTCAAAAAAGAAATTTGCACATCGAGAGATTTGATCCTTCTTACGCATGATAGATCCAAAGTTAAGATAAGATCTAGCTTATATATATATATTCTATCTATATATTATATATATATATATATATATATATATATATAATATATATTATATATATAATATATTATACTTACTCATATACATATATGTGGTAAATTGATTATCTTTTTAAGACTTAAATAAACATTATTATGATGTAAATTATTGATATATGATGTATAGTAATAAGTATCCATCCCATTTAACCACAGTAACAATCAAATGAAGCTTCAACTTGTAAATAAAAATCACGACCACAAATTAAGAGTAGGAAGAAAATGGTAAGTTAAAAAAAAAAAAATTCTCATAAAATAAAGAAATGTCAATGATGGGATGCCACCTAACACCAACTACTGCCTCCTGGAAAATAAAGAAGTTGATGCCAAAAAAAACCAAGAAGCAAAGTCAAAAGCAATAGTAGCCACAATCTATTTAATTGTGGCAACCCAAGAATGAAGCATGGTTCAAATTTCCCATTTACCTCCTTCTAGGAATGGATTTCGATGGTCAAAATTCATGTTCTTGATCATCGAAAATTCAAGTGAAAAAATAAATATTTTCAAGGATTTAGTGGACACGGTTAAGGTTTTGATTGATAAATGGAAGTTTGATCTTCTTGAGATTTTGAAGTATAAAACTAATTTGTACAGTTAGGATAGTGGAAGAAATGGTTTTTAATTGTTCTCATCTTCAAGCCTCCTTAAGAGAAGGACATTAGTTAAGTTTAATCGCTTAATGCACTTAGATTAGATTGTTTGGTACTCCTTGCACCATTAAAATGGTGAAAAGCCAGGATGGCACAAAAATGAAATGATAAAAGGCCCATCTCCATTGAGAACAAACCTTTGGATTCCCCTTTTGAGTGCTTAAAATCTCCATCAATTTACAAAAAATCTCACACTACAAAGTAGGTTTGAATCGTCTACGTGAGCGAAGATGCTAGACAGGGAGCCAAAGGAGCTGAAGTTCTTGGGCGTGTTGGTGATTATATCGAAGGCCTTCAAGATCCTTTTCTCTTACATGAAATAGTCGGGGCCATCACGCTAACCCTAATCCTTGGGATCAAGGATCACATTGGTATTGAAGGACAAATTTACTTAGAGCCTTCCCCCTTTAAATAATCTATATTCACATTAATACCATGGGTTTCAATACCCGGAGTCTGAAAACTGCTAGCACTTTGATTGAGTCAAAATTTTTACATGACATAACATTACAACATCTCTTCCATACTAGGTTGGACAGGCTCTCTCGGTGCAATAACTAGAAGTGAATAAAAGAGAGTGTTAAAATGAGTTAGAAGTTTGTTTTATGATTTATGATTAATTAATAAAAGAGCTATTGTGAAGGAATTATGAATAATGTATTGTAATGATATTTTATATGGTTAAGTATCAATGGAGATTTTTTTTGTTTGGTACCATCTATGATCATCAACTACTCATATGCAGGGGAAGGAAACAGTTGTGTGGTTAATAAACAAAAAACCACGCATATGAAGAAGAAAAATTGAAGTTGCAAAGTGAAGAGGGATTTGGGAAAAAACACAAGGTTGGTTTGAGGAATAATACATTAAGATAAATGAGTGTCACTATAGTAAATGGT
Source organism: Pinus taeda (assembly GCA_000404065.3). Lineage (NCBI taxonomy): Eukaryota > Viridiplantae > Streptophyta > Pinopsida > Pinales > Pinaceae > Pinus > Pinus taeda. The sequence continues at coordinate 27,811 of APFE030045110.1, read as the reverse complement.
TTGAGAAATTAATTAGAGGATTTGATTTTGGGAATTGATTATGTTGACAGGTTAAGGTCACATCATGTTAAATTAAGCCTACTATTGTCCACGTCACATCATGTTAAATTAAGCCTACTATTGAGTGGACAAACATGCATAGGAAAAATATAGAGTTTAAAATCAATGTTGATCCATATTCAAAATTCGAAATTGATTTTAGTGTTAGTAAGGGTTTTTCTATGTCCAAGTATGATATATTAATGATTAATGATGATCTTATTGTTAGAAACAACAAAAAAATGTTGCTCAATCAAAGTGTGTAATAATTGGGCCTTAGTGAAATGGGAAACTACTATTGAGCTTAATGTGAGATTGAGTTTTTTCTAGTTTGATGGAAAAATTCCTTTCTTTTTCATTAATTCTCTTTGAATTCCAAGTCTTTAATTTGTTTCTATAGCATTTTCATCTAAATTATGGAGTTGGCCATGGTCTAAGACAAGTGAAATGATGAATTCTAGTTTTATGCTTGTTTGAGAAAGCCCCCTTATTTGTGTTTGTGATTGTGATAGCTTGGATGATGGCTCCTACATCTATGATAATAGTATGCCACCATTTGCAACTACCTCTCTATCCAACATGGCTAGAAAACTCTTGCACTAGGTCCTAATTTAAATGTCCATCAATATGTTACATATTACATGTCAATTGAAAAGATTGTGCCAAACTGAAATCTCATTGCATCACAACCAATACAAGAATTTTTCTCATTTTTGGATGAAACCTATCCTAAAGTATATACTTTTTATAACCCAACCAAACCTCATTGTCACAATATGTTGCACAACAAATAGTTTTAGACTCTATTTTTTGTGAAATAAAGCTCAATTAACATGAAGCGAAAAACAAAGAAATTCAAAAGAAGTCATTAACATGAAGCGAAAAACGAAGAAATTCAAAAGAAGTCATTAACATTCAATATGCAACATATTAACATTTAATATGCAACATATTAACATTCAATATGCAACATATTGGTTTATTAAAAATAATGCTAATCCATTCATGCATAGAAATAAATTTTCTCATTAAAACAACATATCTAACTAGAACTTCACTTGCCTCAATTTTAATTTATTTAAGTAATTATAGAACTTTAATGAGTGTTGTAGCATTTTTTGGTTTTGGTAAGTTAGAAACAATTAGACAAAAAATGAAGTGAAAATATATTTTAGAAAATGTTAAGCTAGGATATGGACGAAAAGAATATTGAACAAAAAAAGTTCGGAAGTATTTTCATTTATATGTCCATATCAAAGAAAATGTTAGGAAAGATGCCCTAAAAAATGAAGGCAAAAATAAATTGTTAGGTTAGAGAGAAAACAAAAGAAATAAACTCTGAAAGTGTTGCAAATCTAAATGCCACTACTTTTACTTTAATTCAGTTTGAAAATAACATTTGTGTGCAGTTTGCTTAAAAACCACGCTAGTTTATTTAATTCAATTATACTGTTTAATCATAATTGGATTTGTTTTAAATTGATTGTCATAGGTAGAAAATAAAAATGGCTCAATAGTTTAATCTAAGCCAATGGAGAAATAAGGTATAGAAGTAGATTGTTTATAAAAAGAAATATTAGATTGTTAGATCAAATGCACTCTAAAAGGATAAGTGAAAATGTTAGGAGTAAAAGGGTAGGCAGAAACGTGAAAATTTGGAATGTCGGGTGATTATTTCCTAAAGTTCAAAACATTGGGAAAAACATTTTGGTGATGGACTTCAAATAACCAAAGTTTGCATAAGCTAGCATTATTTCATATATATAAAATCGTCCATTTATTAAAAGCCCGGACCCACAGCCGTCACATCCGCCTACAATATTGTGACCCCACCATCATTCCCGCTCGCATGTTAAAAACCTCCCATCTCACCTCTCATCCCGCATACTCTTCCACAATCCGATGGCCCGCGACCCTCCTCGGCTCTCATTCACCGTCCGAAGTTTATCGCCCGGGGGGGGGGAATGGACAGTTTTCAATACCGCCCACCAAAACATCTTTTTGCGCCTTTTAGTGTTTCGGGACTTAAAATCCCGAAACCACTTACTGCTCCATCTTACCCCTGAATGCGGTATGTCACATAATTGTTTACTGCCACCCACATCATGCTCCACGTCACTTTCCATCTCACATCTCCCGTCCAATCAACTGCTGCCTATCCGTTGCCCATTCATTTCCGTTCCTGTGCATTTATAACTCATACATCTGTTAATTAATCCGTTGGGTAATTAATGAAAATTCAAACGTTTCGCGCCACCCACGCTCCACATTTTTGTTCATAAACACTGTATTATTCATCAGAAAGGTTACATAGTCAACCTCTGCAACTAGATTATTCTTTCAAGCTTACCTACTCAACAGCTCAGCCACTGTTCGACATTAAAGCAACCATTCATCCTATTCGCAAACACATCATCTAGGTTCACTTGTCAGTTATCTGTTTTCACTATGGTAACTCTTTTCACGCCAATTCTTGTCATTTACAGTTTGCATTTTGTTTGATAAAATTCCTCCCAAGGGAAAAGCAATTGCAAAGGTCCCAAATCCTTTAATTCACTCACAGTTCGACTTCCATCATGTCCCATTGGTCGACAAAGAATGTAAAATCATTGAAACTTCTTCTCAATTCGATTTATTTGAAATCTATTGCTGGTGGGAAGATTAGCTAATAGACCATACTGATGAAATTGGGCTCTGGGAATCTCAATTACCTCATTATATTTTTCCACAAATACACCGAGCACCAGAATTTGTAAGAAAATGCCACGAGTCTTATGATCTCAGCCATAGATAAATTATCTCACCCACATGAGAAATCCTCTGTCCCATTAATTCTGATTCCATTGAGAAAATGTTGCAGGTCCCTACCACTACACCGACCCATCCTTTTTCCCATGAAAATCTGATGGAAGCTTATCAGAAACTAGACTTTACCAAAAGATCCCAGATCTTGGAACTGTTTTTAGCAATTGGTAGTCCTCTACCAAAAAGAAATCCTCCTTATGATTCATCCATGTTTCCCGATAGAACCAAGCAGATTACCACTATCCTCTCATATTTTCTTGGTTATAACTTTGATCAATTTGTCAATGAATCCATCCTTGGTTTCTTATCCATGTTTTCTGTTGATTCTAAGCCTACTGTTATTTATGATTTCAGTAATTTCATAGCTGAAGCCATACATGAACAATTTGTCAAATTTAATACTGAAGAAGTATTAAAGTATGCTTTAGTACTTGTTTATCTTTTTGTATATTTTCAGGGAGACAAATTCCCATTTTCTCTACAGAAGCTTGATGAAGAAGGAAAACAACAATCAGTGATATTCTAGACCTCAACGGGGATGAAGGAGAAAGAAGAGTTCACATATAAGCAGTTCATAGAACTATTTATTCATCTAGCTATCAGCCTTATGATCAACACTCCAGTACCAAGGATTAGTGAGGAGATTGTCAAAGAATTATAGTTCATAGATCAAGTTGCAACAGGGGATTGGTATTGTTACCAAATCTACACAGAAATCAGGGTTTATGGTTGTGAGCTTCCACCCTACAAACTGCCAAAGTACCTCCTTGTTAGAATCTTTGCACTGGAGTACTTAAGGCAAAGGTTAAATGCAGTGAAGTACACTTTGTGGCTCCCAAGAAGAAATTACAATTCAAGCTCAAAGCTCAAGTTGGTCCATTCATTTGTAATACTAGGGCAGCAGGGGAGGAAGCAGACAAATCATTAAAGGAGATGAATTTTTCTCTCAGTTTCACTTGGTCATATGACCCATTGGAAATCATCTCCAAACTCAGGGTGGAGAATAAATTTACACCATGTCATCATAAATCTAGGCCTGAGATAGAACAATATAAAAATCAGTTAGAATGGACAGAGAACACCCTCCAAGAGGCTAAAGGAGCAGGCAGTTTCTACATCGAATGTGCAAACTCCACTTGCACAAGAAAAGACAACCAAGAGAGGGAGGGAAGAAGAATCCTCACCTGCAACAAAGGCAACAAGCCAGGGCTTTAAGGTTTTTCACAGGAAAAAGAGACCAAGGATCTCTATGACTGTTGGTGCACAATTTGGTGGAAAATTTACAAAATCTCCAACTCATTCCACTACTTCTCATGAACAGCAGATAGTTCAAACTAGTAGAGGCATTCCAAAGAATAAGGAGGAAGACATTTTCCATGTCTTCAGTGAAATCAAAAGAAAGAATGAAGAATTGAAATTGAATACCTACACCCAGTTCTGGAAGCATTCTTCCATCTCTCAAGCAGGCTTCTTTCAGTCTTCGATTCTGAGAAGGGAAAGATGTAGATGTCTTTCTGGCAGGCCCAATTTCCTCATCCTAGGATTGTTGCACAATATTAAAAACACACTTCTTTTGAGTTCAATGCCAAGGATGTGCATCTAATTGACCAAATTGAGATGCACAAACAAACTGGGCAGATGATTGCTTCGACCTTGACAAACACTGCTATGAGTTTGTCAAAAATGCAGGTTACATTGGCCAACACTTTGTCACAGCGAAAGTTGGAGAAGGTCTCCTCATTGTCAAAGGATACCAAGATTCAATCCTTGGAAAATCTAGTGCTAAAGATGGGATATGATCCCTCAAACATAAATGCTGCAGAGGAGCTCATTAAGAAAAAGAACACTAAAGTTGTAGCATTAAAGAAACAGTTGAAATTGCCAGCCTTTGAGGATCCAATGGCCAAAGAAATCGAAGAGATAGAGACTTAAAAGTCTGATATGATGAAGCTCATCATAGAGAAGAATTTTCAAATTAAACAAATGGAGGAGCAGATGGAGAAATTGGTCAAGGAAAAGGAGAAAGCGGTCAAGAAGTCTCAAACATCAATGGATGTAGTCTCTCTTGCAACAATTCCTGTCACAAGGGCTTCTACATCAACAATAGGTACAACAGAAGGAGCTAAACAACTTACTGAAGTTGTTCAGAACTTGTCTATCCAGACAGGAGAAATTAATAAACTAAAGGATGAACTCAAACAATTACATCTTATGAAGTCCATAGCAGACAGTTCACATGTAACTAAAACAAATAGACTCAAAGGCCAGGTGGAAGTATTACAAAGAGAACTCAAAGAGTCCTTCTTAAGAAACAAATTGGGTTTAGAAAAAGAAATTCTGTGGGAAGAAATCACAGAAGCAATCAAGGAGATTTGGCCCTACATCAAGATAGTATTTAATCATAAAGATCTCTTAGAAAAGGCTCAGGAAGCAGTGGAAACCATAACTAAGCAGCTAGAGGATATGCCAGAGATTGCCTCTGATACAATCAGATTCCTAAATTCCAAGGATGACTATGAGCTTAAGGAATTAAGAATAAGTGACAAAAATACAGCGATATTAGAGGTAAAGAAGATTATCACCAAGAAAAATCTCACCCTTCAGCTACAAGAAAAGTGCAGTAATGTCAACACAATAGTTCAGAGGTTTTTCAATAGGATAGAACCCTTGGTCAGCAAGGGCTTACCTTTTATAATGGTTATTAATGATAAATTAATGCCAATCGAGGATTATGTTAAGAAGCTAATAGAGGTGGGAACCCATGCAACTTCAGTTTCAAATATCAAAGGGTCAGCAACACCAGCACCCATAGCCAACGCACTTAGGGATACTTTTTTAATCCTGGATGAAATTAAACATATATTTTTAGTAAAACCTACTTTTACTAAATATAAAGAAATGGATGAAATCTACAGGAGGGTAACTAAGATTTCTATCCCAGATAAGAAACGTTGGGAAGAATTAACAGATTTAATTGATTAAGGAATAATTGAACAACATCAAGCTTTTGAAGGGACAGTCAGCTAGCATCAACCATTTCAACTTTTTCAGCAATAGTCATCAACAATCAGCACCAAAATAGTGCTAGATCAACAAGCAATTTTTATTTTGATTTTGTAATAATCTATTTTTGTAAAAGCAGTTTAGGATATTTACTCGTTCTACTGTTGTATAAATAACTCTCTTCACGAGTTATTAAGGGTTGCACCCTTGAAGAAGTATTTATAGACATTTGATGTACTTAATTTTTTTGGATCATTAATGCAAAGCAAAGGATTATGAATTCTACTTTATACAATTTGTGTTTCCTGTAAGTTTTTTTTTTCCAGTGTTACTCATTATGTTTTTCTTCATATACCTATGTCTTACAGAGATAATTAGGTAGGAATAATTGGATTTCAATCTATTCCTATAAACTTCTGAAGTGGTAATCTATAAAGAGAATGAATTAATGGATTGTTTGTTTAATTAATTCCCTCTAAATTAATAAATCATCAGCCTCTTTTGTAAGCTTAAGCATATTTTCTTAAACCTTCAAACATAGTTTAAAGGTTTTCATACTTGTGGTTATTTAATTTTTCAATTTGAAAACTGTGATAATCATATTGTTTTTTTGTTTCTGCTCATCATCATACAAGCTATATTATTATGTAAATATTTATAGCAACCCTTTGCTGAGATATTAATATTATTCAAAAGGTTAGGAATTTCAGTTCTACATCTGTTTCATCCATTGGTCCTCCAAATTAAAACAAAACCCCCCAAAATACTTATCTTAGATGCTCTGGCATAATGAGTAAGCATATAAAATTTTGAGCTTAGTTTAATTTGTTATTACTAATATTACATTATCGGATAATTGATTTGTTTTATAGTTAAATATAAAATTTATGATTAGTTCAAATAACTGTCAATAATATTATATTATTGATTATTTAGTTATTTTCATACTCAATGTGTTTTTGACCCCATTGGGGGTGGAAGGACATGAAAAACTAGCTAGGTTGAGGAGAAGCTCTACAACAAAAAAAATCCCACACCTCCAGTCCAACTATTCCAAGCACTATAGATATTTCCACATACTCTCGATGGTTTCAGTTAACTTATGGTTTTCCTACTTCACTTGTAATTTACTAGTATTGTAGCATAATATATTGCATAACAAAGTCTTGGTTAGTAGTTCTGTTTGTTTGTATTTTATTAGTATATGGACAATTGAGATAAAATCCACTATCTTTAATTGTTGGTCTAGTTTCCAATCTAGTAGAGTCCGACAAAAAGATTTTGATACTATGTAATTTGGTATTAGTTTAATAGAAAAAAAAACTTAATTAAAAAAAAAACAAAAAGATACATAATTTGTTTCTTAATTAATGATGTTTAGTGATGTTTTTGTATAGATTTTGAAAACAATCTCTCTTTGTTATGGACTTACTTCCTCTTAACTTTGATAGTTATGAAGACGTCGTATGTAACATGTTACTTCAATGAGAAAGCCGACATCAAGTTTTCATTTTCGTTCAACCAAAGTCTTAGTCTATATTTTGTTAGCATGTTATCAATTATTTATCCCCTCTTTCAATGCATTTGAGTATTATCCAAAGTCACTCTAAAAGATTTTTCAAATGGTTGATATCAATGATAGTATAATGTGTAATATCATTATGTCGTTATTCATCTAACTTTGGATTTTTCAAATGGTTGAACTTAGTCATACTATAACTATGAAATATTATTTTGATAAAATAGACATGATTTTGGATTGAAGTGTATTTGAATATTTCATGTATTTTCAGTTTATTTTATGGCGGATTTACTTAAAATATGCAGTGTGTTCATTAAATTTGATATTTAATTTTACAACCATCAAGTATTTACACTTGATACAATTAATAATCCTATAAAGAGATAATTCAAAATATGATAAAAATAGTAGTTTTCTTTTTTTCTCTCTAAAATTATTAACTCTCAATTTTTTTTTGCTAGCATGTTCGCAACTTACAATACAATCCCATGGTTGAAGAAACCATGAGTTGAGGCCATCTAAGTTGTCAAAATCATCTAGGAATCACACCTAGCCCAAGCCACACCAACCCCTAACATGGTTGGATTTGCTTAGTGTCTCTTCATGATTACCATGAGTTACGAACATTGGCTGCAACAAAATGAAACCCTTGAAATCTAGTCATGCTAATACGATTTGACATTAGCTCTCATTTTATTATTTTATTATTTTATTATTTCCTTAAGATACCCATTTTCGACCTTAAATTTCCCTTAATTGATAAGATACCATAATAACACTTTGGTTTCTCAAATTCACCCTAATTAATTACGTTGGGACTATTTTGGTTTTCGCATTCATTGTTGTGGGGTGTGTAATAAACTATAAGAAAAATCCCATCACTAACATAAAATAATTCTATAGTATCATTATTCAAAAAGAGGGAAAATGGTAGCCTAAAGAGAACTTGTCCATAATTCCTTTAAAATTGGAGATTTAAGAACTTGCCTAGCCATTCAAGTACATACAAAAAGGGTTGACAAAACAATATACTAACTACACAACCATCAAGTAATTTTTCCATCAACTATTTATGGTTTTATACACTTGTACATACAACTTGGATTTCCACTAAAAAAAGTACACCATCTTCTCCTATGAAACACATTGATTATCTCCAACTACAAAATGATGGCATGAACTCTTGCATGTAGATTCTCATTTTCCTTATTTTGTTTGCTCTCAATAGGTTCTATTGAAGTTTGTGATTGGTATTGAAAATGTTCACTATTGTGTTAAATATGTTGTTTTCCTAAGTATTTTTTTGTTACACTGTTTTGAATTTAGTTATCAAACTTTGATTTTATTTTCCCTATTCCACATCATTAAATGAGAATTTGGTCTACTCTCACTTTCTATTTTATAAAAGAATCTATATTCATTATTTTTATAATGAAAAATATAATATTAAACATGCCTTCACTCAACCCTCAAGTGGGATGGAATATAAAGTTGAGTTGAGTGGATACAATCTATCCTCAACAAAATGGTGGTTATGAATGGTTGGTTTTTATATTCTTAGTTTCATAAGTTTTTATTTATTAAAATGAGAGGAAGCCAAGGTCTACTCAAATACCTTGTCTTATTGGAAAATTTATCCTACATTTGCTTTCATGCATAAATGTCATTTTGGTTTCTTTCTTGTTTGACATTTTAGGATAAATGGATTAACTTAATTTTTACTATATCAATATGTTGCATATTGAATGTCAATCACTTACCTCAAATTTACTTGTTTTTTGCTTAATCTAATTGAACTTTCTTTAACAAAAAAAGAGTATAAAACTATTTGTTTTCAAGCATAATGTGACAATGAGCTTTGATTAGGATATACAAAGATATATTTAAGTGTAGGTATGGTAGGAAAATGAGAAAATTCTCGTATTGGTTTTGATATAGTGAGACTTTGATTTGGCATATATCATCATTTCAATTGAGATGTAATAATTTCATAGGTATTTAAATTAGGATCCAATGTAGGATATTTCTAGCCGAGTTAGAAAGAGAGGCAATGGAAAATGGTGACATACTCTTACCATAAACATAATATCCATTGTCCAATCTATCACAATCACAAAGAAAAATTAGGCGGCTTTGTCAAACAAGCATGGAAGTCTAAAATTCAACATTCCACTTGTCTTAACGACTATGACTAGCTCCATAGTTTAGTCCAAAATATTATACACAAAAATTTAAAACTTAGAATTCAAAGAAATAAATGAAAATAAAAGGGATTTTCCCATCAAATTAGAAAAACTTCCTTAAGAGACCCATTTTAGACCTTAAATTTCCCCTAATTGATAAGATAACATAATAACACTCTGGTTTCTCAAATTCACCCTAATTAATTAGGTTGCGATTATTTTGGTTTTGGGAATCATTGTGGTGGGGACTATAATAAACTATAAGAAAAATCCCATCCCTAACATGACTTTTTTTTATATATAATATCATCATTCAAAAAGAGGGAAAATGGTAGCCTAAGGAAAACTTGTCCACAATTCCTTTAAAATTGGAGATCTAAGAACTTGTCTAGTCATTCAAGTACATACAAAAAGGGTTTACAAAACAATATACTAACTACAAAAGCAACATCTTGGCCATTAAGTTATTTTTCCATCAACTATTTATGGATTTATACACTTGTACATACAACTTGGATTTCCAATAGAAAAAATACACCATCTTCTCCTATGAAACACATTGATTATCTCCAACTACAAAATGATGGCATTAAATCTCACATGTAGATTCTCATTTTCCTTATTTTCTTTGCTCTCACTAGGTTCTATTGAATTTTGTGATCATACATTGATTATCTCCAACTACAAAATGATGGCATTAAATCTCACATGTAGATTCTCATTTTCCTTATTTTCTTTGCTCTCACTAGGTTCTATTGAATTTTGTGATTGGTATTGAAAATGTTAACTATTGTGTTAAATATATTGTTTTCCTATGTTATTTTTTTTGTTACATTGTTTTGAATTTAGTTATCAAGATTTGATTTTATTTTCCCTATTCAACATGATTAAATTAGCATTTGGTCTATTCTCACTTTTCATTTCATAAAGGAAGCTATATTCCTTATTTTTATAATGAAAAATATAAAAGTAAACATGCCTTCACTCAACCCTCAAGTGGGATGGAATATAAAGTTGAGTTGAGTGGATACAATCTATCATAAACAAAATGGTGGTTATGAATGGTTGGTTTTTTATATTATTAGTTTCATAAGTTTTTATTTATTAAAATGAGAGGAATCCAAGTTCTACTCAAATACCTTTTCTTAATCGGAAAATGTATCTTACATTTTCTTTCATGCATAAATGTCACTTTGGTTTCTTTCTTGTTTGACATTTTAGGATAAATAGATTAACTTAATTTTTACTATATCAATATGTTTCATATTGAATGTCAATGGCTTACCTCAAATTTACTTGTTTTTTGCTTAATGGTAATTGAACTTTCTTTTACAAAGAAAGAGTCTAAAACTATTTGTTTTCAAGCATAATGTGACAATGAGCTTTGATTAGGATATACAAAGATATATTTAAGTGTAGGTTTGGTAGGAAAATGAGAAAATTCTCGTATTGGTTTTGATATAGTGAAATTTTGATTTGGCATATCTCATCATTTCAATTGAGATGTAATAATTTCATAGGTATTTAAATTAGGATCCAATGTAGGATATTTCTAGCTGAGCTAGAAAAAAAGGCAATGGAAAATGGTGACATACTCTTACCATAAACATAATATCCGTTGTACAAGCTATCACAGTCACATAGAAAAAATAGGTGGCTTTGTCAAACAAACATGGGAGTCTATGATCCAGGTGGATGTTGGTGGCCACCCACCTATCCCATTTGGACCCCCACAACTGTCTCTTTCAGTTTTTCAGTTTCCGTAAATGTAGCACAATT
>APFE030045110.1:3006-15317 GCA_000404065.3 Pinus taeda | reverse complement strand
GTCCTAGCTGGTTTATTTCCAATTCTGGTTGTAAGCATATTTCGGTATTTTCCATTAATGAAATGAATTGTTATTTCCGCTGCATCTCTTTATTTATGGTTATCTCTGTAATCTATTGCGTTCCTGTTTAAATCCGGATCAGTCTAAAATTCAACATTTCACTTGTCTTAACGGCTATGGCTAGCTCCACAATTTAGTCCAAAATATTATACACAAAAATTTAAAACTTAGAATTCAAAGAAATCAATGAAAATAAAAGGGATTTTCCCATCAAAATAGAAAAACTTCAAGCTCTTATCAAGCCAAATAGTGAGTAATCATTGTCTATTTTATTGAAGCCCCACATAATATTCACTTGGATCAAGAAACAACTCTTTCTTGCTTCTAACAACAAGATCATCGTTACTCCTTGATATATCATACTTGGATCTAGAAAAAATCCCTTTTTAAACTTAATCCCATTTTCAAATTCTAATTATTAATCAAAATTGAATCCAAACTCTGTATTTTTCCCATCCATGTTTCCCCACTTTGTAATAGGTTTAATTAGCATGATACGACCTTAACCCATTAGCATAATCAATCTTAAAATTGAACCCTCTAATTCATTTGTCAAACCATTTACTATGGCGATATCCATTTGTCTTAACATTTTCTTTTTTAAACGAAGAACTTTTTGTTTGTTAAATCCCTCTTCACTTTGCACCTTCAAGTTTTCTTCTTCATATGCATTATTTTTGGAATGTTGTTTTTTTTGTTTTGTTTTGTTTTTGTTTTTGTTTTTGTTTTGTTTTTGTTTTTTTGTTTGTTTGTTTTGTTTTGTTTTGTTTGTTTGTTTGTTTGTTTTTTTTTTTTGTGAACCATGCATATAAATAGTTGATGATCATGGATGGTACAAAACAAGAGGTTTTCCATTGATGCTTAACCCTATAAAATGTCATTTGATATTATTCATGGACCATATGTAATGTATTTTCTATTATTTATCCATGGACTCTATGTAATGTATCTTCTATTAGTTATCCATGGACCATCTAACAATTTCTCGTATCTTCAAAGAACATGTCATTTCGGTATTTCCCTTTCTTTGCTTTGAGGTTATGCTAGTTTTTATAGTCATTGATAAGTATAATTAATTAAGCACAAATACTCTTAGTGCCTCATTAAAAAACACAACAATTCATGACTTTTAGATTGAATACTTGTGAGTGATTCATCATTTTAGTTTCTAAGTAGAGTTTGAGAAATTACTTACTAGTGATCTAGAATTCAATCCATCTTCAATTATCAATTTCCATCATGTTTTTTTCTTTTAATTTTTTTACTTCATTACTTATAGTTATGAAAATAAAAAAACTCTAAAACTTATGTTCAATATATATTAGTGTAGATCTATCTTAACTTCATATTTATCTAGTTTTAAGAGGGATCAAAGTACAAATTTGTTTAAGATGAACATTTCGAGGAAAAGTTCACACTTTAAAAGATTTGATTATTGTAAAATGGATGCACACACACACACACACACACACACACACACACACACACACATATAATATTTTGTATATGTTAACATATTAAGTAGAGTTTAGATATTCTTCCTTTTCAATTTATTTTTTTTAAGTATTTATTTCTTTGACATATGCCACATTGATGTTATTAATTGGGATTATCTTTGGTGATTGGGCAAAATGGTTGTTAGATTCCCCACCTAGGTTCAAATCCCCACTAGTAACATGATGAACTATAATGACTTGATAAATACTAGTGTAACGGGTTCATGACTATGAGTCTTGTGAACTCTTAAATGATATACATGTCTGTTGGCTTATTACCAACAACCTCAAAAAGACTAATTTCTTTAAAAAATATACCACATTGATGTTACATTATATTATATTGCATATCCCCCTATATTATTTTTAAAAAACACTTTTGGCTATCATAAAATCCTTACATGCTTACACCAAGTCATAGCATAATGCTTGGATTGATGCAACAATGTAAATAACCTGGGTTGAAACCTTAATGGGTGTATCATTCATGATGTGAGAGGAGGAGTTTTACCTCATGGAATTAGTTTCCCTCCATCTTTAAAAAGACTCATATATTAGGTCATAGAAAACACCTTCTTTTTCCAGTGATGTCCTAATACTTAATGTGATTGGGATGAGGTTAAATAAAGAAAATAACATTGGTCCAAACTTCAATGAGTGTAAAATATTTGTGTGTGCCGGGGAATGCATTTGAACTCATAGATTAAGTTCTCTCCTTGTTAAAAAAGCTAAAGGTTCTTATATTAGATTATAGAAAGCACATTTCCATATAACACATGGTTACATCAAATTCATAGCTTAGTGGTTGGGATAAGGTGTGGCGATGTAAATATTGTGGGTTCAAATCTACATAGATGAGAATCCTTGTATGTGAAAAGGAAAAAGTTTGATCTCATAAAATTATTAAATATTGATGGATATAAAATCTTGTTGGGAAAAATACTTAGGGGTGAGGGGGATGGGGAAGTGAATCAATATTTTAAACTCTAACTTTCAAATTTTATATTCTAAAAAATGTATGCTATTGTTCTTAAAGTAACCTGCGAATGTACACTACTTCAAAGAAAGAAACCAACATATATCCAGTTTACTGATTTTTCATGTGTTCTATCAGATGACTATCTTTAATCATTGCATAAGTAAATTAATTACTTTCCAATATGCAGTAAAGAACATAAAAGAATTACAACAAATGGGCAACACACACAGAACACTAGGATTTTTGGGTGGAAACTGAATGTGGGAGAAAACCACCATTGTTGTTGTCTCTGCCTTCTTTCTTATGATATAAAGAAAATAGATTATAAAATTTGTATTGATGCTTACTCTTATCAGTACGCGGGCACCCACCTGTAGGAGGCTACAACCTACACTCATTCTCCAACTCCTACTAGAAGGGAGCCACAACCCCCTAATCTTGTTTACCAACTTCTACTAGAAGGAAGATCCTACCCCGTTTCTGAAGGTTGCAATCCTCATCTCCTTGTGGACCACTTTTCATAATGTTTTAGACTAGATATACTTGTTAAACAATCATCAAACAACCTATAGGGTACATTTCATCACATTTTCAAGCTGGATCCATATCAACAATAATACCAAATAAACATGTCAAACTGAAGCACTGAATTTGAGTCATTGTAACACTACAAATAAATTGAATTTCTTAAGCATAAAATCACTAAATATATAACCCAACTAGAATCAACAAAAATAATAATTTGTACACGACTGTACTGAACAAAACTTGTGTATGTACGTGACTCCTCTGTATAACAATTGTGTACAGATCTTAAATTGTTGCAAACTGAATCATGAATAATTGTAATGCTGAATCAATCACTGGACCATGCATAGAACAATAACATAATACTAAACCAATCACAAATCCCCACATTGTAGCATCATTGCTAATCAACCCGCCTAATCATCATAGTTAGACATATATCATCAAGATAGAGACATCATTGACAAACAACATAAAATAGAGCATAACTCATTAGGTGTCATCATCAAAATGCACTGCAAACCCTAACATATATACATGAATACCATAGTATAAATCATATTATAAATTAGCATATTTACATGACTATCATGCACAACACCAACATATTGATCTCAACAAATTACACACCATATCTTAGAATATATACACGACCCTATAGAAACTGATTTGCATATGTATGCGAAAATTCAGAAGCAAACCAACGTACAAATCTAAAATCATTAAATCATACATTCGTAATATTTGTCAAACCCAAATCTTGACATACACACTGTTAAATTCATATATTTTCATCTACATATTCATACTATCATCATAGATCTATCATTATTAGCTACGTACACAAATAGATCAAACAAGATGTATCCCTTTCAGATCTATCAAATCTGAGTCATCTCCATGCTCCCTAGTGCACACCTATTTCATACCAAATTATTCATAAACAATTCATTACTTGCACACCTAACAGCTTGATCTCCATCTCCTTATATAGTTTTAGCCTTAGCCAATACCTTAGGTAAATCCCTTGGTAATGTCATTAGTATTCTTTGACGAAATCAAATAACCATTTTTGCACCAATTACTATGGGCCAATACCATGGTAAAGACCCCTGGTATTTAAATTACCATGGTTTGGATTATGTACATGACTTTCCCTTATAGGACCTGCGTATGTACGAGACCCTTCTTCATAGGATTCGAATGTACTTTCTCAAACTTCACCTTTAACATCCATTTGACTCTAAATTGTCATTTCTCTTTCCATACCATTTATAGCATCTGTATCAATATGCATAACCATCATGTTGTCACAATGTTGACATCTTTATCAAGTAGGTTACCATCAAGGACAATGCATTAGCCATAATGCCAACAATCTCCCCCTTTGGACTTGATGGAAACCACTGTGGTGATTGGTCATCACCTGTAAATACCTACAAACACACCTACAACACCAAGCATTCTTCTCCAAACACCAAGCTTCTCTCCCTCTTTGACGTCAAGGGAAAATGGTTGACCAATGCTAAAAGAAGGCCCCTTTGTAAAGAGGATTGTTGTAGGATTGATCTGTTGAATATGAGAACTGCATACTAACCATTCTCCCGTGAGCATATGTTGAACCTTCGAAAGGTATTCAATAGACTACAATACTTTATGACTTAACCAAAATATGACCTTTCCTATGACCAATGACTCTATGATCCCATGATTACATCAATTACCCAACATATGGGGTTTACATATTGGACAATTTTTTTTACATCAATGTTCCCTTAAAATGAGATTACATACATTACATGACATGGTCCCAATAGCCCATATATGATTGAATTTGATAATGATTTACAACATGAGTCTTTTCATGACCTTTACATCAAGAGACATATATGACACTTATAACCAAAACAAGGACCTCATCAGTGGTGAGGTAGCAATATTATGATAGTTGTCAACAACCACCATACACCATATAAGAACCTGCAACATGAACATCTATCTGATTGCAGTAACATAGAAGCAACATGAACATCCTCATCATCAAGAAGTAAGATAAGGTAATGTAGCACCAGTCTTTCCAAAATTATCAACAAGTAACCAAATCTGAAATGCTTCCAACAAACGAGCAAACAACATCAAAATTGACCATAGCATACACATCCTCCATATCGAGTATATCAACATATAGGCATCAATCATAACTTCGTCATTTGGAATCAATGTATCATTGATAACTAGTGACAAAACAACAACATATGATTCTTCAGTAGTAACATCCAAGCATCATAAAATATATGCAACAAGACATGTTTAAGAACCCATAATGTCAATAAGGAACTATAAGGGGCATAACAATTGCTCCCTTGAACCAATAGACTGCAGCAAACCAATGTTAGAACCAGAATATCAAACATAAAGTGATGAAGGCATATATGAAGCTCCCCCCGAAGTAGTAATATATAATGACAAACAATGTATACTTTGAAACGAGAACTCTAGCCAAAAAACCCCCCAAAAAACATGAAAAATAGCACGAAAATGAAAGGTGTTGATGCTGGAATAACGTTTTTCTTTTCTTTTCTTTTTTCAAATTAAATTTCCGACATTTTGTAAAAATGATAGTAAAAGCCAATAAAAACCATTTTTTTTGTTCAAAAAACACCTTGAAAACAAAAAGTGTTGATGCTAGAATAACGTCTTTTTTTTCAAGGTTAATTTTCAACATTTTTTTAGCAATGGTGTTAAGGATAAAATATCATGACTCCAAAAAACCTTAAAATTCCAACGATTTTCAAGAATGGCATAAAAAATAAAATATCAAGTCTCTGAAAAACCTTAAAGTTCTAACAATTTTCATCGATGGTGTTAAAGATAAAATACTTATAATGTTTTCAACCATAACATTAAAGATAAAATATCATGACTCAAAAAATTTAAAATTTTGACAATTTGACAATTGTGGAATTAAAACTAAATATCATGAATATGTAAAACTTAAGCTTTCAACTTATTTCAAGCATGACATTATGGAAAAAAATTATGACTAAAAAAACTTGAAAAATGAACACGTGAATGAAAGAGTCAAAATACCAAGAGTAATTTTCTTTTAAAATGTTAAAAGTATAACAATTTTAAAATCTCAAGGCATAAATGGATGGATTCCTTAAGCTCATGGCAACAAAATGAGGGCACTAGTAATCTCCCAAAGCCAACCCAAACTCTATGAGAGGCAGTGAATTTGTAGGGTGAAAGTGGTAGTTTAGGATATACCAGTTTGGGCTTGAGATTCACATATGAGGGAGTATAAGCTCTTGGGATAAGAGATAAGACCACTAGAGTAGGATCAGATAGGAATTCAAGATCTCTATCCATGGAAAATGGTTAAAGCCAACTTAGAATCTTTTGGAAGGAGAATATTCGAAAAAATAAATAAAAAAAATCCTGAAATTATAGAATCAACACACCTGAAGAGTAGAGAAACCTATGCTGATTAGCACAGATGCTCAGTTATGTAGCTTGCAACCATAGTAGGTGAACAAACATACATGGTGCAATGGGGCTAAAACCATGGTGTTTGAGTAGATAGGCCTAGAAACCTAGATTTTATGGAGAGATTATGCTTAGGTATTTGCAAAGGGATTATGATAAAGTGTTCAAGGATGTTGATTGATCTGATTTTTAGGCCTTTTGAGAGGATGTGACAAAATTACATGTAACATATTGCCCCCTAAAGTACAAAGTCAGAAGCAGTGGTTGAAGACTAAAGTGATTTACCTTGTGACAAATATGGATCAAGAAGAAATTAGATCCAAATCATCATCTATTACAATATATATTATCATCATGATATCATTGTTGAGGGAGGCATACCCATACTCAACATATAAGCCAATATTCATGTACAATGATCAAAATGTCTCATCCATTGATGATAGAGTGTGGACCCATGCTTGGATGATTGTCTTGAATGATCGTAACCACCATACTTTGTAGTCTTGTATCAATCTTGATTTTGCAGCTCAGATGGATGGGACTAGATCTAGGGTCTTCTACCTCATCACTTGATAGTATGAGTCTAACCATGTGAATAAATGAGTTGGAGTTGAACATCGTAGACACTATCTAATTACCGACTAATGATGTAAGTCGTTAAAATATGCGAGAGAAACCACTGATGATGTTAATGGCTCTTAAGGTACTATAGTACAATCTATATCATGTGAAAGAATGAGTTGAAGTTGGATACCTCACAAAATATTCCAGTCGAAGGCCAATGATGAGGACCTGTCGCCAAGAGAACGAAAACTTTCCATTAAATTATGCAAGCTCCAAGGTATCAAAAGGAGGTTTTAAGTCAATTTCCTGGATAATGAGTTGATGTCGACAGGAAGCGGCCCATCACAAGAGGGACTTGATGTATTCCTCATCAACGGGATGAAACAAGTATCAAGATTTGAGAAAAAATTATGTTGATGTAGAGCTAGTTCAGGAATGACAGACATGCAAATAAGGCTTATGAGTATTGTAGAAGGTAGCAACTAAAGGAATTCTCTTGAACATACCAGTGACACTTTATGGAGTTGACAACATTGACCCAAAACCAATTATGGAGGCTTTTGATATTGTGTGATTAACCAAAGAGACAAGCAAATTACACAATCCAAAAGTCACAGAGATGATGTGAAAGAGTGTCATGTTCAAGAGTGACTCACTGCTAGTAATAGGTTAAGTACCCCATTTTCCCAATTTCCCCAACCATTTCAAGTCAATCCCTATTTATTTTTTACAAGATTGAGGAGGATAACATATTCTTGATCTAGAAGTTCATCCTTCAAATGAATCCTTTTGAGTATATTTAATGAACCTTGAGAAGGAGTGGTTCGGTCTCGTCATGGTTGACGAGTCCAATGCTATTTGATGGTTTTACGAGTCCAGAGAAGGTGTAACTCGACTTCTTTTTCATGTTTATATAGTTTGAGAAAAGAGGCGAAAAATAAAAATCAAAAGGTTCCTTTTCGTAAATTTAGTCTCTTGAGTCTGAAAAGGTAGAAAACGATACTCAGGAGAACCTTTTAGTCATGTTCAACTAAAGTATTCCTTTTTCATAAATATTCTATCCCAATCCTGAAAGGGTTAAACTTATATTGAGCAAATATATTTTCATTTATTTTGAGTTTGAAAAGGCAAGTGCTTGATAATATTTTCATGTTTAGGAAGTCTGAAAAGAGCTAAAAGAGGACACTAGGGGAGTCCTTTTTCGTAGATTTAAAGAGCCCAAAAAAGTGATAAAAATATGATGTTTCATCAAAATGAGTTGTATTGGACTTAAAATTCACATAAGATCCTTCAATTAGCTTTTAACTTACTTAGAACACCATAAACATATTAAAAAATATATGTTCCATGATAAAATTAAGTCAAAATATTAAAAATATAATAAAAGAATAATGAAATTGACCATAAATAGGCAAAAAGTAAATTCATTTTTACCATTTTCATTTTATCTCTTGCGAGTGAGCTTTGAGTACTTTTTACTCTCAAACTTCAATAGACAATTTCATCCAATCTGATGGACCATTTAGAGTGTCGTTAGTTCCAGGTAGGAGATTTGTCCTTGCTCTTTCTTTTCATGGTTTCTATTTTTCATTTCATGTAACTTGTGGAGATTTTTCAGCATTTTAGGGTATAATTTTTCGATCTAGGCCCATCACACCCTCTCTGTATCGAAAGGTGTGTTGGGCATGTCTGATTAACATTGGGAAGAGCGACTCAACGCACTTGCCAGGAAGGAAAAGTGTGCTTAAGCACTCTATCTACTTAAAGGCATGTGCGATGGGCACAGTTTAAAAAATGGGTTTATGATTTTTACTTAGATTTCTCTCAATTTTTTGCACAAAACTGATTCGAATTGTTTTTCTTGTGATTTTGTAGACATTCATCGTAACAAAAATGGTTCTAAGATGGAGAGAAAGAGAACATGAATCCCAAGATCTGGATGTTTCCAATGACCCAACAACAATACAATCCTTAAGGAATTGTGGGCTCCTTAAGTTTTTTTTAGCTTCCAGGCATGGAAGCTCAACTTGAGTTACTAGAATACTAGTGAGGGCATGGGATATTCAGGGACAATGTTTCAGGATTGGAGCACATACTCTTAGGATAGAGGTAGAGGGCTTTTATTTTTTGACAAGATTGTCTCGGAGAGGAGATCCTATCTATTTATCTAGGATGAGAAGGGGTAGTGAACTTGCCAAGGATTACATAAATGCACATTGTAGACCTCGTTCTCAACCAGCAAAGAATGAGAATATAGAGTTTAAGGATGTGATTCAATTTCCTCTTAGGACAATCCTTTTAATCATTACTCGGTTGGATGACAATGCTACTTTGCATTTGGCTACCAAGCACCAAATTCAATATGCATTGGAATGCATAGAACATAATGTGTTTAACTAGAGTAAGGGTAGGTGTTGGTAAATATTAAGGAACAATTGAATAAAGCAAATGATGGGTGATTGAAGAAATTTGGATATGGTTCCATTATGATATCATTTTCTCTATAGAGGATACCACTACTTCGACCACAACGTATTCAAATTGAGCTTCCAGGTCCTAGAGTTCCACGAATGAGGCAGTGGGTAGATCTCATGTCTCGTCATGTGGTGCGTATTCAATGAGTTTCACTACCAGTTTATTTTGATGGTTGTGGGTTCAACTCATTATGATTGAGGATTATCCATATGCCGAAGTTGATATCCAAGGAGACCTAGAGCTCATTTTATCTGAAGGCAAGCAATGGGGTGATATGGGTAAACCAATGTCATTTTGAATATTTTTTTTATGTATTCAATGTATTAGAGGCTAATTATTGGCTTTACATGTGGATATTAGAACAATAATATTAGAAGGCTCTTCATATCTTCAACGATGCGGAGAGCCACAACTTGCACCACTAAGAGTTGTAATTGTTGTGGGGGAAGAGGAGGAAATGCAGTATGTTAACATAGTCAAGACTCTTGTCGAGTTTGAGTGCCATGTCGACGGTTTGAACCATATTATACTAGAGACCAGGGTCAGTAATATCCCCATGTGCTTACAACAATACACCATTGGAGTACTGAAGTGTATTGGTCAGCTATTGTGCAAGCTTGCCCGTTCGATTGTCTGTTATTGTGATCTTCATCGGGACTACTCTACTAGGAGACCTTAAAGACATATTTTGTCTACATGTATTTTTATAGTATAGTTTTTGTGGCCATATGTGTCTTAGACACAATTTTTGTAAAACCAAACTCTATATATACAATTATCTATCAATGTTTCCTATTTACTATATTTCTTGTTCAATATGTGATGTTGATTGAAATTTTTACATGTGTTGCAAATGTTTGTCTAAAACATAATTGGATAATGAATCAGTCAATGTTTTTAGAATTCGAGGAATATGTTGATATTGGATGTAATCAAAATGTCATTCCAAAAGGCAAACCCTTAAAAACATGTGAAGCATAGTTGGACTTCATACTAAATAAAAATTATTTAGATGCAGTACTATGAGTCGTGAATCAATTTTGACTATCAAATGATGAGTGCCATGTGAAATAGCATCCGACAATACTATGTTATACTCAACGATATTATTGGTTGAGAAACTGACACAAATCCCTTGTAAACTCACTAACTTGCCATTTGGAGCATAAATAGCCCATGTTGTGGAGGAAAGGTTTTGAGTACTATGACTAGCACCATAACATAACCAACATATGGTTGAGGGAACACCGACATATAAAAATCAAATGTAATCCAAGATTAGCAGAGACGGCAAGAAACTTCGAAGGAAACACACTGCAAACAAACTAACACACCTATACAATATTACACAGTGAATATGCAAAGATAAGCTAGGCATAGTATTTTTAAGATACAACCCATTTCTGGGTTGCACCAAAGGGATTCCATCAAAATCAATAAGCTCATAAGCCCCTTTTGCAAGTACATGTTTGACTATATACAGGCCTGGCCACTTGTTTCAAGCTTCCATACCCCTAACTTATTGGCTTCCGGATCATACAAAAGGACTAGGTCACCTTCTTAGAAGGTACGAGGCTTAACATTTTTGTCATACGGTGCTTTGATGTGCTTCTTATGGGCTTTATTGGCCATTGTGACATTGCGTTGGGTTTCGTCTAAGTGTGCTAGATGCAAAAAACACTCATTTTCTGTAGAATTTTTGGGAAGAAGCTCAATGACAAGCTTTAAAGATGGAATCTCACATTCGATGGGAAGGATCGCTTCTAGAATATACACCAAATAAAAGGGTGTAAATTCAGTCTCAGTCTGAACATATGCTCGATATTCCCATAGAGTTGAAAAAAGAATGAGGTGCAAATTATTTTTATGAATCCCTATCATGCGATGCAACATTGTTTTCAAAACCTTGTTAATGGCTTCTACTTTCCCATTGGCCTTTGGGTAATAGGGAGTCGAGTTGTCATGTTGAAGGCCCAACTTTGTGGTAAGTTCAGACATCATGTGATTTCAAAAATGTTTCCCATGACATGTAACAATATTTTGCGGCACACCAAATCTAACAAGGACATGATTGAAAAGAAATAATGCAACTCTTTCGCTAGTGTTGTTATATGCAGGCACCGATTCGGCCCATTTAATGAAATAATCTACAACCACAATGATGTAGGCATGCCCCTGTTATAGACATTTTTGGGCACTTTAACCCAAATCATAAATGTCCATAAACTGAGGGCTCCTAAGTCCCTAAAAGTGTTGCTTCATTTCCTAAAGGAACAAGGTCAGCTGATTACATCATCTCCCAGAAGTTCTCCACTGAAAACTGCTCATAAATGGTCAAAACTGGACCATACTGAAAGCTCAGTGCAGAGGGTACGATGCATATGACCTTCCCAGTGTACAAGGTGTGATGCATACTGAATTGCTCCTCTGTAGGGTGCGATGGTCGGGAATGGACAAATGACAGGGACAAAATGCGAGGTGGAAGATCATGGAATCTTCCAGAACCTTCCCCTCTGACACTTGCCTCTCTGTTTTCGACTAGGGATGAGTAAGAGATCATCATTCTCCAAGTGGAAGCAGGAACTATTAGAGAGAGGACACTAATCAAGATCCCAGAAGATGACTCACCTCTCTGTAACCATCTATATATGGATCCCTCATCACAGAGATCTAGAGGCTGGAATTTTGTATCTTATAGAGAAGTACTGTTGGTTTTC
>APFE030045109.1:266141-288637 GCA_000404065.3 Pinus taeda | reverse complement strand
TAAACTTTGTTATTTCTTTTCTAAATAATTTTATTAACATTGTCATTTCTTTTCTAGGTATTGATGCACTTGAGTTTCAATGTCTTCTGGGTTGTGAAAAACCTAATGAATTATATACTTGAAAGTGGACTCAAGTTGAGGACTTACAAATACTTTGATAATGTAATCAACCTTTTACTTTTGAAGGAAGGAAATGCAGTGTGATCAAATAATTTTATATTGACATTTTATATACAAACTTGAAACACTTGTAAAGAAATAACATGTTTCAAAAATTGTTCTGGTTTCAAGAAAATAATATTTAAGTTTACATAAATATGTGCAATTCTCGTACGTTTAACTCTAATTTGTGGTGAACGATTGTGAATTTCTTTTTTCTCTCGATTTTTTATTATCTCAACCACAATGGTAATTTTTTTCAGGAGACAAAAAGCATGATATATTATATTGAGTAAATATAAAATCAAATGTACATGTATGTATAGTCCACATCTGGTACATATTCATTGTATCACATCAGTTATATATAAGACTGACATATCAAAAGACATATATGTGATTGTGTAATCAGCCGAGTGTGAGAGCCATAATAGAGTATATGGCCTCAGATAGTCTAATATGGTGAAAATAGGTGAATATCAAAACAGTCATATTCAATCAGACCCATATATCATATACCATGTTGCCATGATATTGTCCAGAATGATAGAAACAGGCGTATGGGAATCATTGAAGATTCGTGAATTCCGCCATTTCCATGCAGTCTATAGAAATATGAGAATGAGAAAACATCAATTCCCATTTTGTCTACTCCACCAGAAGAGAGTTGCACGTGGAGAGTCAAAAACAGTTAGTGGAAAATCAAAAGAGTTTTCCAGTACATACCAGATCCGCAAAGTGGAAGGGCATTTGAAAAACGTGTGTAGGTTGGTCTCTTCATCCGATTCACACATTGAACATCTGTTGGGGCCGTGCCATGAACGCTTCCTGAGATTGTCCCATGAGAGATTCTTGTTGTGGAAGACCAACCATGCAAAATGGATATATTTAAGAGGACATCTCCCCTTCCAAAAAACAAAAGGGAATGGTGGTAGAGAATTAGGAGATCTGAAACTGATCATATATGAATATATGTCTCTGATGGACACAGGCCTCTGATTACTGCAAATAGTCTAGATGAGATGATCAATAGGGCCATGACGATGGAAACCTCCCCAGGATAATGAGTCCTTGATCGATATCCAGTTTCCATCCAATATATCTAGCAGGTTGAGAGCAGTACCATCCTTCTAGATTGGTGTTGAGCTGCGCCATTCTGTGATGAGTTTGTTCCAAGTGAATATACCATGCTGTTGTAGATGAGTGGTGAGATCCCTTGGGATGTGTAAGTCACCAAGACCACATATAATGGGGTTGATGCTGATGAGAACACTGCTGCCAGTATATATCCACCATCGTAAACGAGACAAGAAAAAAGTTTCAATCTTCCTCATGCTGAGCCATATGGTTGATCCATTCCGAGGCCCAATGACCTCATCCCTGTACCAAAATTCAATATTCCTGCCCTTCATGTATTTCTGTCAAATGAGATTGCTCCATGGGCTGCAACCGAATATGCCTCTCCACAAAATGCGGCATAAAAGTGCGCATCCAAAATGCCGAAGATCCTTGATGCCCCATCCGCCTTGTTGTTTGGGTAAAGATATATCCTTCATTTTTGCGAGGTGGATTTTTTTGTGTGCGGACGAACCTCCCCAAATGAAGTTTGCAGAGATCTTGTTGAGACGCTGAATGATGCTTGTGGGTAAATAGAACAAATGAGCCCAGTACACAGAGAGTTGTGACAAAACCGTCGTGGCCAATATCACCCTCCCAGCCAGAGGTAGTGTCCGGTATTCCCAAGATGATATTTTTTTATAATATCGTTCAATCAGCCACTCCCAGTCTTTGGCCGAGTAATTATTTGTTTTAAGTTGGAAGCCGAGACATGTAATGCCATTCTGGGTCGGGCATGTGAGAACACCAAACATGGCAGTAATTCTATTAATCAAGTCCATGTCTGCTTCATTATAGTATAAAATAGATTTGGTCTTGTTGATAACAAGGCCCGTGGCCTTTTGAAAATTGATGAGGATGTTAAAAAGGCAGTCCCATGATGATAGTTGTAACATGGTGCATAAAAGGACATTGTCCACGAATAAATTGTGTGATAAAGATATGTGCCTGCTAATCTTGATGGGAATGCATCGGTGCTCATCCACCGCCTTGCTGATGTGTAAACTGAGTGTGTTCATGGCTAAGATAAATATAATAGGTGCAAGTGGGCAACCTTGGCAGAGTCCCCTTTCAGCACGGAAGTAAGGAGATGGAATGCCATTAATATTAATTGCATAGTTAACGTTTTCGATACAAGCCATGATCCAGTTGATCATCTCAATCTGTAGCCCAATCTTTGCCAATAGACATCTGATGAAGCCCCAGTCTATACAGTCATAGGCCTTTTGTAGGTCAATTTTGAGAACAGCCGCGTCAATGCTCTTGGAGAACATGGAGAAGATACATTCCTATGTATAAGCCACTGCATCCAGAATGTTACGGCCCTTTAGAAATGCATGTTGGTCCTTTGTTAGGTGTGTAGCCAAGGTGCCCTTTATGTGCTCCGCGATGATCTTTGATATGATTTTGAATGATATATTGCACAAGGAGATTGGTCTGAAATCTAAAAAAGAATCTGCATCTCTCTTCTTTGGGATGAGAGCAATCAAAGTGGATGAAGTGTGGGGATGAATGCGCCCAGAGATGCGGGATTCCCCAATCATCTGGATGAGGTCATGTTTGATGATGTCAAAGAAATGTATAAAGAATTCAATAGTCCAGCCGTCAGGGCTAGGACATTTATCTTTGCTGAAAGCCTTTAGGATGCCATGGAGCTCGTCCTCAGTAATCGGCTGGAATATAGAATCGTTAATGGCATCATCAAACATAGTAGGAAATAATTCGATGCCCCATAATATGTCGCGAATGGCGTAGCCCATGCCCCGACTGTATTGTTTTAAAGTGTTTGAGGGCAGCATCAGTTATATCATGTTGAGAGTAGAAATAACCCCCATTTCCGTCACAGATTATCCAAATAGCATTCATCTCTCTTCTGTGGTTGGCGAATTTGTGGAAAAATTTAGTATTCCGATCTCCCTCCCTGAGCCATAACGCTCTGCTCTTGAGTCGCCATGAGGATTCCTCCTTCTTTAAGAGTTGAACCTTGAGACGGGATAGCTTAGCAATATGGCATCTTGTACCAAAAGAGAGAGAATTGGGATCATTGGAGGAGTATATGTGATCCAGCTCATGTTGAATCTTCTGTAAAGATAATCGGACGCGCCTCCATTTGTCCATTTGCCATGACTTAACTTTAGATTGGACGTAGGACACCCACTCTCTAAAAGGGGGGGGAGATGTAGATAAGTTGAAAACAGAGGCATTCCATGCATCGGTAACTAAGTGGAGTAAACCCGGATCATCCAAGAAAGTTCTATCAAATTTGAAAGGATAATGCTGACTAGATAACCTGTGCCGCCATTGAATATAAATGGGCCGATGGTCTGATATGGAGTCGTTCCCAATGGAGAGAAAGGGCATACCCATAGAGTCTAGAATATCTGCATGAATGATAACACTGTCAATACGCTTTGCAATATAGGCGTTACCAGACCGGCCATTGTCCCATGAATGAGTCAGAACCGAAGGAGCAACATCAATGAGATTCTTGTTCAATAGATGGTTCCTTAAGAAGTCAGCAAGCGGATCCATTTTCCTGCCACCACCCCAAACTTCGTCAGGACAGAGAGTGAAGTTCATATCCCCCACAATCATCAGACGCCGAATCTCACATAGATTCGATGAAAAGAAACGATCCCAGAAAGGATATCTATGCAGATATGGAGCATATGTATTAAGAACATGGATGGGGAGGCATTGCCCCCGGAATGTAGCAAAGATCATAATGCCTGCAAAACATTTATAGGCATTAGCATGAATCCAAAGGGGATTCCACAAAACTGCAAGCCCTCCGGAATGGCCACATGCATCAATGGCCACCATATACCATGTTGGAAACATCTTCTGGAAGTAAGATATGGATGATTATCTGTCATGCATAGTTTCTTAAATAAGAATGATTTTCAGACGAGCAGAGAAGAAAGTATGTTTTAGTGCAAGATATTTTGGGCCAGCACCGAGCCCCCGAATGTTCATGGAAACAATGTCCATCATGTAATAGATGGTCCAGCCACATCTGCTCTAAGAGGCTGAGTCTGAGGGGAAGACATATCATATATCGGGACGTCCACCAGAGATAATGACCGAACCCCATGCTCAGGACATTGTGTTCTACCACGAAAGTAGCGAGAGCCACCCCTGGATGTCTTCCTGACAGTGATATTCCTGGCAGACGCCAGACTGATAATGGGAGAGGCACGATCATAAGGCTTGTGGATAGTAAGGGGTTTTAGTTCCACAGATTTATGATGGAGGAGGAGGTCGATCTCACTGTCAAAGAGATTGGCGGGTGATGAAGAGGGAGAATTATCAGGAGTAACCGCAGAGATGGGTTCCTTCCCCTTTGATGACGGAGGATGAGAAGAGCGAGGGGGGGAGGAGGAAGATATGAAGATGGGAAGAGAACCCCTGGAGATATCTCCAATCGGAATAAGAGAGGGAGATCGGATGGCAGGGTCATCTTTCGGCTCAGGAATAGTGTCATATGGATGGAAAGATGAGCGCGACTGAGGGAGATTGACCCTAACCAGATCAGATCCGACAGGCGAAATGGATGGACATCCATCGGAAGGACAAGGAGATAAGGATGGAGGATGATGAGGGGCAGGAGGCGGCTGAGCAAAGAATGCATTAGAGTCAGGAAGGTGGCGGGGAGAAGATTTCTTCTGATGAGGGAAATGACGTCTATGGGCATCTTTCTTGGGGCATTTATCAATGAGATGCCCAGTCTTGTGGCAAGCGGCACAACAAAAAGGAATGCCCCAGAAGTCTAGACGCTGGGAGATCTACATGCCATGCCAAGAGATGTCAATATGCTTCGGATATCCACCCCTGTAAGCCCATTCAATAAGGATCCAAGCGATCCTTTTGTCTCTTTTGCCAATACACCACGAGTCAACATAAACAAACCGGCCAATAGAATTACCAATAATCTCTAAAATCTCTTTGGACCACATTTCCAAAGGAAGGTTCGAGAGTTTAACCTAAATCAGGTTATGAGATGGCGTGTTTTTCAAAGGGTCATATCCAATGAACCATCGATGGATGGCAAGGAAACTCCGCTTCTAAACCCAAGGACCCCGAAGAATGACATCAGTATCAGCAGCATCAAGGAAGTGAAAGCAGTACCAGTCCTTCATGAGGTGGGAAATGATAGGCGAGTATCCAATCACAGGCTTCCAATGGATAGCAATCCATTTCCGCATCTCCTCATTGCACATCTCCGGGAAATGCCAGCGACCGATGAGGGAAAATTTTTGTAAACTGTCAATCCGCTCAGCGAGGTGAGGGTTGTCCAAGTCAATAGCAGGAGGGGGAACCGAGGACTTTGCCGGAATGCGAGATTTGTTGTATGTCTTGTGTGAGCCAGCATCCACGAGGGTAGATCGAGCCCAAGAATCATCAGCGCCATGGCCAGCATAGGACTCGTGGAAGGACTGGTGAATAGCAGAAAGATCCAAGGTGGATCTTCCATCAGTCATGTGACAGTCTGGGACCCGTGACTTCTCGGCGAGAATAGTGGCCTGAATCATCACCTTCGCGGCAGATGAGTCAGATGCCGTATCCATATATTGATGAGTGACGACAGATGTAAGAAAGAAGGACCAGAGTAGATGAAGAAACAAAGGTAATGTTCAAATGAGGTGTACCTGCTGTAAAAGGAATGACATATGTGCATAGGAGGAAAAAGACTGCGAGGTAAAACTTGGATGCTAAGGAGCCTTGATATGATCAGCCATATGGGAATGTGTACAGAAACGAAGACTCGAGAAGGATAAAGGATCCAAAAACAATCAAAAAAGACAAATAACGAGGCATAATACGACAAGATGGAATATAAAAATATGGGATGATGACGTAAACCGTCGGCATATAGTCCATATAAGGAAGAAACAATCATGAAAGTACATCTCCATTCCCCAAATGGACAGATAGAAGCTGTCCAAAGAAATCCCAAGAGATCGTATCATTAATAAACCTACTTGGAAAAAAGAGCGATCATCGGAAAAAGATAGTGCCGATGCCGGAAAAAGGATCAGAAAAATGGGAGTAAGCGGTGGAGACCAGGGAGGAGCAAAGCCGAAGGAGACCGAAGATGGCTCCCTAAGTGGAAGAATCCCCGTGACAATCAAAAAAACAATAATAAATGGTGAAAATGCACCACCATGACCCAATTCTAAAACGGATATCAGAGCAGGGCTTGTAGATATGAACTAAACCTCTCAGATTTTGGAAAAGTTCAGAAAGCATAATAGCAAATGAGATGTAGGCACTTCCAAACAGTTAAAATGAAGATGAAACTCACAAAAATTGCAACAAGAAGGGATAGTATTCTAAATGCCACAATGAGAGCACGAAACTAGATAGTTATCCACACCATATATGAACAGCCGAGGAAAATCATGTTAAGAAGAAAAAAAAAAAAAATATATATTATATATATAATATATAAATATATATACTATATATATATTCATGTATCTATCAACCCACCAAAAAACACCATAAAATAATCTAGATATAGGAAAAACTATGATAAATACCATAGAAGGATAACAGAGATGTGAGTGTACCTGGGAAACGACACAGGGAGGAAGATATTGATAGAACCGCCAGCATAAAACCAGTCAGGAGGAGGAGAAAAGGTAATACAGTAGATTGTAAGTGTCTCTGAGAGTAAAAGGAGTATGAAGCGCAACAGTCTCAGAGATGAAGCCCTGCACCAGATGGCGCAAGGATGTAACCAAAAAAACATATGTCTGAGTGGAGAAACGGTATATATGGAGGAAGGAGATCAAGTATGGTGGGTGAAATGTGTCACAAAAGGGAGCGGCATGCAGATGAAGCGGCCGCAGGAAGCCACGTCGCGGAGACAGATGTAGGTGCACCAAGTGTAGGGGACTTACTCAATAGATGTTTCGCAGAGATTGGTGGAAAAAACCAGCATCGGCGCCCTGGTTGGTAGCTGTAACGGCGGTCTCCTCGATGTCGTCTCCACAGTCACCTTCGAATAGAGCCCCTCTTTAACGAATAAAATCTTTTCAACAACCACAATGGTAATTAGTTTAAAATAAAATGAAAATATGCATATTATCAATAAAATTTATGTCAATGTGAATGATGGTGTTTATTTCATATTTTAAATTTTGTACCATAAAAAAATTTAAAGTTTATATACCTTATTTTCTTGTTATTTTTAGAACAGCTAATTAGAGATTTAGTTAAAATATATACATAAATTATAAAACACTCTTCGCATTATTTTTTTTAATTATTGATGCATTTAAGTTTATCTAGCGTAAAACATTTTAATTTTTGTATATTTGTCGCGTGATTTCTATTATTAATCAAAAAGAGCATAATCATATTTGATATACTTTAAAAGACCATGTTTACTTGGTCACATATTACTAATAAAAAGATAAAATGTGAACATAATTGAAAAGAAGGAGATGTAGCTCACAGGTGTGGCCTACACCTGGAGACTACACTCAAAACAGAGAGATCACTCTCGTACACTCTATTATTCATCAATGAAAGATTACATCATTAAATACAACTTTAGAAATTAGGAAGTTGCAACCAAACTCCTAAACTCTAGGAACAAATCCTAAACTAAGGAGATACGTTACAATTATGTAACAATTTCTCCATTAATACAAAATAATATTAATTATTTTCAACTCCCCCCCTTAATGGAGAAAGGGTTTTCCTGGACTCATAACATCCCTCTAAACAATTCAAACTTCACACGTGCAAGAGGCTTTGTAAAAATAGCAGCCATATTGTCACAAGTTTTACAATATTCAACAATAATTTCTTTTGGCTGTAGTTTCTCTCTGATAAAATGGAGATGAGTGTCTATATGTTTGGTGTTTTTATGAAACACTGGATTGTGTGCCAATTTAATGGTGCTCTGGTTGTCGCTTTTGATGGAGGTGGAATTCTTCTGTTCTTTTCCTGCATCATTGAGAAGCCTTCTCAACCAAATCGCTTCACACATCACTGCAAACAATGCTTGATACTCAGCTTCACATGAAGACAAGGCTACAGTACTCTACTTCTTGCTACTCCATGCTATGACCCCAGATCCTATGTTGAATGCGTAACCTGTGATGGACCTTCGATCATCCAAGTTACTTGCCCAGTCTGAGTCTGAAAAACCTGCTAGAGTAACATCAGATGCGTCAGTGTATAAAATACCATAGTTAACAGTACCACAAAGATACCTCAACATGCTTTTTACTGCTACCCAGTGACTTTCAAGAGGTTTTGACATGAATTGGCTCAACACACTAACAAAGTATGCCAAGTTAGGTCTGGTTGTTGTAAGATATATCAAGCTGCCAACCAGTTGTCTCTACATTGTAGCATCAACCTCTCTAGTGCCATCGTCACTGCACAACTTCAGATTCTGCTGCAATGGTGTCACTACAAATCTACATTGATCCATACCAAACGTTTCCAACAGATTTCTGACATACTTCCCTTGGGTAAGAAAAGGTTGTCCAGTATCTCTACATACTTCTAATCCCAGACAGTAATGAAGGCTTCCGAAATCTTTCATCTCAAAAACTTGTGCCATAAGCCTTTTGATTCCTTTGATTAAATCATCTGCATCTCCTATTATAATCATGTCATCTACATACAAAGAAATCAAAATAATTTGCCCCTGATTATTGTACCTGGTATACAAATTTGGGTCATTTAAAATTCTATGAAAGCCATACTCTAAAAAGAAAGAATCAACCTTTTCGTACCAAGACCTGGGTGCTTGCTTTAAACCATATAAAGCCTTTTTCAATCTGCAAACAAGATGTTCCTGCCCCTGCTTTACATACCCTTCTGGCTAAGTAAATTTCCTCTTTTAAATCACCATTTAAAAACACAGATTTAACATCAAGCTGGTGTAGCTCCCAATTACATTTAGTAGCTAAAGCAATAAGCATTTTGATTGTATTTAACTTTGCTACAGGTGCAAAAGTCTCATCAAAATCTATACCTTCCTGTTGTGAATATCCTTTTGCAACCAACCTAGCTTTTAATTTCTCTCTACTTCCATCTGCATTCATTTTTTGTTTAAACATCCATTTACATCCTATGGTTGTTTTATTCTTAGGAAGCTCAACTAAATCCCAAGTGTCATTTCTAAGAATTGATTCTATCTCTTCATTCATTGCTGCTCTCCATTCCTTAAATTGACTAGCTTCTTTGTAATTAGTGGGCAATACAATGTTCAAAACATTTGACATCAAAGCATAGTCTCTCAATTTTAATGGCTTTTGAGTCTTCCTACCTGATCTCCTTGGTAGGGGACTTACCTCAAATTTGTTTTCTTCAACTATAACTAGGCTTGCATTATCACCTTCTTCCTGTTCTTCTTTTTGCTCTTCTTTATGCTCCTGCTCTTTTTCATCCTCGCTGCTTTCATCCATCAACAATGGAATGTGCCAATCATCACCAGTGTCATCTTTCCCTTCCTGTACTTGTTCATGAAACACTACATCCCTACTTGCAAATGTCTTACGAGACTCAGGATTGAATAATTTATATGCTTTAAATTTTGTGCCATAACCAACAAAGTTGCATCTAACTTCTTTAGGGTTTAATTTCTTCCAATCAGCTTTGGGTATATGGGCAAATGCTTTTGACCCAAATACTCTTAGATGGTTTACTACTGGTTTGAATCCATATAAAGCTTTAAAAGGAGTTTTGAAGCCAAGATACTTGGTAGGACTTCTATTCTTCAAATATACAGCAGTATTAATAGCCTCTGCCCAAAAACTATTAGACAAACCCTTACCTTGTAACATGCTCCTTGCGCACTCCACCAAGGTTCTGTTTTTGCGCTCTGCAACTCCATTATGTTGTGGTGTGTGTGGCACTGTATACTGCTAAACAATCCCATGAGATTTGCAAAATTTCATGAATTCCCCTAGCTTGTATTCTCCCCCTTGATCAGATCGGAGAATTTTTATACTCTTACCAAACTGTTTTTCCACCAAGGTTTTAAATTCTATAAAGCATTGGAAAGTCTAACTTTTCTTACGCAGAAAATAAAGCCATGAATATCTAGTGCAGTCATCTGTAAATAACAAAAAATAATATGCTCCTCCTAGCAACCTTGTCTGCATAGGTCCGCATATATCAGTGTGCACTAGTTCTAAAATATATGTTTCCTTCCTCCTATCATGCACAGGAAACTGTTCTCTATGCATTTTACCTAAGTCACATCCATCACAATTTAACTAAATATTATGAAAGATAGGGAGCCCCTCAACCATACCTTTCTTTTGTAATAACATGAGGTCCTGAAAATTCAAGTGACCAAACCTCTGATGCCAGAGTTGTTCGGATGTTGATCCTCCTGCAACCATGGCTCACTTTGGTATACTCTTTGCATCCAGTTTGTATAGGCTTCCAACTCGCATCCCTGTTGCAACTATTTCATTCCTACAATCCTTTATCACAAAATGAGTCTTGAAGAACTCGACTTGCATATCTTGATTAGTCATCACGGATATAGATATAAGATTTTTCTTAATTCCAGATACATATAAAACTTTTTTAAGATGACTAATTTTTCCATTTGATAACTTGACTAAATCACCCCATAACCTTTAATCTCGTATCCACTATCATCTCCTAAATAAATTTTTGATCCGTATGTACTTTCTTCAAGACTATCAAAAAATTCCTTTTTACCTGTCATGTTGGAGGATCCTCCGGAATTGACATACCAAATATCGTCCTCATTAGATGCTGAAAGGGCACAGTCGACTGTGAAAAGCTGAAATTCATGACTGAAGTCTTTATCTTCTTCTTCAACAAAGTATCCTCTGTGCTTTGCACTTGCCTGCTTCCTATTTGTATCATCAGCCTGCTTCTTAAAGCATTCATTCTGTATATGACCCTTCTTTCCACAATAATAACATTTCTTTACAGAATGATTTGCAAGCATACCTTTATGAGAATCCTTCTGTGATGTTCCTCCTTTCTACTGTGATTACTGTTGTGGCTTCTTTCCTTTGAATGGTTGTCGTTTCGCCATCAGCACAAGATAATAACTCTTGGGGTTCAGGTTCTGCCGCCACTCCTCCTCTTGCAGCAAGAACCCTGCTAGATCTTCAAATGTGGGTGCTTTCTCCCTTGCCGCCAATCCAGTGACGAACATTTGAAATTCATCACACATCCCACTCAGTGTGATTGAGACGAGATCAGAGTCAGACACCACCTCTCTGATGTCGCCCAATCCGTCTTTCACATCTTTAATTCGTGCAACAAATGCAGCAGCAGTCTCCCTTTCGTCCATCCTCATTGAAAATAACTTACTTTTAAGCGCCATAATTCGACTTGTGTTCTGGATCTGATATAGATTTTGATGGTCGTCCAGATCTCTGCGGATGTTTTACAGTCTCTGATGTGTGGGATAATATTGTCCTTCATGGACATCTTCAACAAAACTTTCGCCTTGTCCTCTCATTTTTCCCATTCTTGCTCCTATGTCTCTGCGTTTGGCTTCAGTTCATCACCTGTAACTATAGACCAAGCATTTGCACCGTCAAGCAAGGTCTGGGTCTTAAACTTCCAATTCGTGAAGTTAGATCCATCGAGTTTGCCAGACTCATGAAGATACGATTCCATCGTATTACTCATTCTCATCAGATATACAAAATGAATCCACCCAACAGTAAAAAACAGTACCTGTCAAATCGATCTGTCACTTCTCTGCCACTGATCTACAGTATCTGGCAATTCCTCTCCGATGAGAAAATTCGACATTTTTCAATACAGCTGAAAAATTGGTCTGATCAAAATTGATCCGAACTGCCTCTCCCGAATAGATCTGCAACTTCTCCGATCTGCACCCCTCGCAAATTGTCAAACGAAGATGAGGCTTCCCGCAGGTGAGTTGGTGCTCTCCCAAGCGAAAAATCCGTGCCAAGAGAAAATCCGTGCGAGGCAAAATTATTGGCGCGATTTTTCCCTTAAATTCCACGCCAATCCAGTACTTTGGCGCGCTGGCGCAGTTAATTACCAAACAGACACGCCAATCTGGTATTTTGGTGTGCTCCCGAGCAAAAAACCCGCACCAACCCCCTTCTACTTAGAAAAAAAAACTTCCAAGTCTGAGCCAGGTGTTCTGCAGTCCACTTGCTCAATTGAGCACAAAGCTTCTTGTGTACACGCGGCCACAGAGGCACTTCAAGCCACACAGGCAATTCTACCACACAGGCAAGCTAGCTACAAAAGCACTTAAGCCACAAAGGTGATAAAAGATCAGGCTCACCCAATCTGAGCTCTGATACCAAGATAAAATGTGAACATAATTGAAAAGGAGATGTAGCTCACAGGTGTGGCCTGCACCTAGAGACTACACTCAAAACAAAGAGATCACTCTCGTACACTCTATTATTCATCAATGAAAGATTACATTATTAAATACAACTTTAGAAATCAGGAAGTTGCAACCAAACTCTAAACTCTAGGAACAAATCCTAAACTAAGGAGATACGTTACAACTATGTAACCATTTCTCCATTAATACAAAATAATATTAATTATTTTCAACTTAAAAAAAAGGACACATGTCTCTATATCTTGACATCGTGGTTGCCTTACATGCTCTAAGATCTAACAATTACTATCAGTCGACATATAACATATTGAGAACAGGAGTTTGACAAGAAGAGATATGACGAAACATACACATAACATAATTTATTGTGACGTCATATAGGCAAAAGACCAAACATTCAAAACTAACTAGAAAACATTAAGACTAAAGTGGAGTTGCATGAATGATCACCTTTGCATTTTGGGGAGTTACTAAATTAGAATTAGAATTGAGACTATGTAACATTCCATTTTGTTTACACAAACTACTATTTCATTCATGTCATAGCAAACTTCTCGTAGGATCTTTTTTATGTCCTCCTTACCAACAAATAGTTTATAGTTGTCTACCTGTTTATCCTGCAACACCATGTGGAGAATGTTTGTCATCTTCTTGTGAGTTGAGATAGAGTGGAGAAAGTATAGTCACCTCTTCCACAATTTACCAGGATCGAGAACCCAATTGATGTTACCCCCACATATGACTTCAAATTCTAAGTGGTACATGTGTTCTCCAAATTATTTTGATTGCAAAGTGCGTATTCCCTTTTGAATTTTGAATGGGACTAAGTCGAAAAAAATTGTTATCGATTCCCACCCTAAAAGGCAGCATTTCTTGGAGGAGTATGCCCTGGTGTGTCACCTCTTCGATTGTGTAGAAGTTGGTGCAGTGCCATGTGATAGTTATACCCGCAGGAAGTCGTGCAACAAAGAAATTTGGACTGGCCACTGACCTGATGATACTTCATTTGAAACAAAACACTCAATACTATGACCCTAAAGACCACATAATAATTGATGGAGGGGTGAGATTAGGAAATTGATAAGTGGAGGCTAATGTCATCGATATACCTGTGTCGCACTGTGCCTAAAACGAAATAGGAATTCGAGTCATTATGAACCTGAAGAGATGGAAGAATACCCTTATGTGACTAACGAACTTGCACTTTAAACATGTGATTGAAATTGATTATTAAAACCAAACTGAGGACGAGCCACTATACCAAACTCCAACAACCAGGACAGGACAATTGAAGGAGACTCTAGATGGCTCAACTGATTAGAGGTTTGCGGAGGAAAAAAACAACCACAAACTCAAAGGAGGGATTAGACGAGGAATTATACACAAAACAGACAAAGAACATTTGTGACTAACGCCTAAAACTTAACGACTTCATGAATAATTTCTTGCCACATTGTTGTAGTGTAGACAGAAACTATGGATCAGACGAGGAATTATACACGAAACAGACAAAGAACATTTGTGACTAATGCTTAAAACTAGACGACTTCATAAAGAATTTCTTGCCACATTGTTGTAGTGTAGACAACTATTGTAAAAACACACACTATTACCCTTTCCTATAGTTCTAATGAAAATGAAAAATAAGATATTAGATAAATGAGCACTGCCATTACCCTATAACAAACACTTTCCCATGGCCAAAAACCATACAATTTCATGAATGGACATAAGCAACTAAGAAAACAGAGCAAGAAATAGATAATGAGAGTGAAACCAGAACTATAACGAAACAGAAGTCACCACCCACATGATAAGGTGTAAAATAACTACCGAACGACTGTTTATATGAAATGTAAAACGTTGGTGAAAGGAAGTACCCTAAAACCACCGTGTGTATTCCTACGCTCCGGGATTCTACATCCCAATACCTTGTATGATGGAGGCATTAATGCTATACAATCCGCTGTTGACATCCAAATCTCGTCCAAACTCCCTAACTCTTGCATCGCCTCCATACCTTCGACAGTATAGCAAATGGAATATTGAATCGAATAGAAAAAACCAAATTCGCCACCCTCCATCGATGTGAAATTAATGGCTTCACCCTACATTCTACAATCAAAGTGTGCAAAATTATTCGTCGACATACGTAATTTGTAATACGCCAAGTGGAAGCGGCGGCTCGCACTCGAAAAGTCACCTCCAACTTGGCCAAACGGGCCCTTTGCATATCAATCATGACCGAAGGCGAGGAGCAGCCACCTAAATCCGTCATTTATTCAATTCCACCAAGTGATTTCCGAGATGACACCCATCCACGAAAACACTTTCTCTTGTTACAACGTTGTTAAATGTCTGCTAGGTCGTGAAAAACATAACGAATTATAAATACTTAGAGGCACTTAGAAGTAGGTGACCGGAAAAAACATACAAACACTTTCATATTGTGATCCACCCAATACTTTCATGGGAGACACAATGTGACCCAATCACTTTATCTTGTTAAGTTTGAAACACTAGTGGACAAACAATAGGATTCAAAATTTGTTCTTTCAGTTGGAAAATGTTTAAAAGCAATATGATTCCAACT
Source organism: Pinus taeda (assembly GCA_000404065.3). Lineage (NCBI taxonomy): Eukaryota > Viridiplantae > Streptophyta > Pinopsida > Pinales > Pinaceae > Pinus > Pinus taeda. The sequence goes on along the minus strand of APFE030045109.1, from coordinate 273,410 downwards.
TTGTTCTTAGGTTGTGAAATGTCTAGAGACAAGTTGAAATAATGTTTAACTTTATAGAAATGTGTAATTTTATAGGAACGTGCACATCCTTTTAAAGTTCAAATATTAATAAACTTTTAATTTAGGATGATTGTGAAGATTCTGCTTTTATTTTTCTTTTCTATTTTGCATTTTTTTTATCAATTTAATTTTAATAATAACGAAGAACCATTTAAATTTAATAAATATTAATACATTTCATTCAAATTTAAATTATAAAAATATAGAATTTTTTATATTTATACTTTTTGATTGTGTGGAAAAAGGTTGATATAATCTTATTAGGAAAACATTTTTACTTGATCAAATAAAAATAAAAATAATAAATTAAATTATTTTAAGTTAAATACAATTAAAAATAAAAATTTATTAACAAACTAATATTTATAAATATTGTTACAAAATTGAGGTAATAGAGTCAATTTACTGTTGGTTATTTTGAGCTTCAAATTTTGACAATCCATGATTTTGCCAATTATATATATATAATTTAGATCCATCTTAACTCTCAATCTATTAAGCACTAAGAGGGATCAAATCTCTTGAGGTGCAAGCATTTTCTCAAGCCTTGCACTTAAAAAAAAAGTATGACTTCTTGGACTCCTTGGGAAGGCGATGAATCCTAGTATGACATTTGAGGGTGGAGGTGTGAGCCTCTGGATTCCCTTATTGTCAATGTAGACGCCATATCCTTTTATTTGTTGGTTAGAGAAAATGTTCATATGTATACATGTATATATTATTGTAAATACCCTATCGAGCTGGATTTATAAAGCTCCATGAATAATATGAATATTTGTTGGTTGAGGAAAATGTGCATCAATATATGTGGTTGTTATTGTAAATACCGTAATAAGCTATGTTATAAAGATCCAATAAGAGGTATGATTGTCATGTTGTCATGTTTGTCATGTTTTCATGTTTTTTATGATGGTTTTTCTTTTAAGGAGGTTTATAATTGTAAATATTGCAACGAGCTAAGTCATAAATTTCCATAGCCAGTATATTTTGTTTTCAGCAGTTTGCTCGTCATAGATGTTATAGAACACTGAGGATGGTGTTCCCCTAAGGGGGAGGGGTTTGTAACAAACTTGGGTTAAAATTTCATGTGATAAAGTAAATAAAGGCAAAATAATACCAAGTTCATGGGACATGTATCCAAGATGAATGTTGGGAAATATATCCTAGTGGGCATCATTGGTTGTGTTTATGGCTAAGGGGAAATTGGAAAAGGAAAAGGAAAAGGAAAAGTATTTGAAAAGGAAAAAAAGTATTTTTGGCATTTTATTTATGAAAATAAAGGAAATTAGGAGAAAAAGAAGGTGAAAGGTCACAGGTTGCATGTGAGGAGGAAAATGAAGGAAAATAATGGAAAATGAAGAAATTAGAGGTCTTAATAATAAAAAGTATTTTGAGGAACAATTCATAGCCTTTGTCGATTCAGTTTTGGAATTAGTTTGAGAGACAAGAAGATAACCAAGAGGAGAAGGAAAGAAAGAAATAAAAGGAAGGACTAGAAAAGAAAGGGAAGGATAAGGAAGAAAAAGGAAAGAAAGAATCAAACAAGAAAAATTTGGATCAAGTAGCTTTAGTAGGAATACTTTCAGGTAACAGATTGCATGTATGATTTCCTAGCTGGTTTTGGCATGCATGGTATATGCATGTGTATTTTGATTTATTTTTCTTTCGGTGGCATGGACTTTGCCGAGCTTTGACAGTTGTTTAGCCTTACCTTGCCATTTTCAGATAGTCATGGTGTGATGGGATTCTTTCTCAGTTGAGCTTTGGATTTCTAGAAGGTTTTGGATCAAGGTGAGGTGCTCTCAGGAAAGTTCCAAGTGTTGGGGTTGGATATGGTTTTCTCTAGGAATCCCTCAACAGATGGGTGGACATAGTAAAATTCATCAAGGGATGGTGAAGGAATTCTAAGGCATCCAGTCTTGGTTTGGTTTTGTGATCTCAAGACGAGTTTAGGTGAGTTCATAGTATGGTGAGGGTGGAGGTGGTTGAACCTCTCAATCTCCTTTGTGGTTTATGGATTGGTTTATTCCATGAGAACCCACATTCATGCTTAGAATATCGCATGGGGTGATTGGCTAAAAGAAAGATTTGGTTCATCCCAATCTATGGTCAAGCGGTACATGGAAGTCTCTGAAATGGTTTCCTTTTGCATATTTTTTATAAGAGTTATGTTTGTGTTATCTTTAATGAGTAATTATAATTTTTATTATGTGGATTTCATGGATTTTCTATAATTGTTATATGTTGGTTACAAGCATGGTTATATGACAGATCTAGGTATGGCCTTTATCACTTTTAATTGATGAATTCTTGGTTAATGAATGCATTACCTAATTGGTGTTATGAAAGTTACTGTGACAAGGCATTAATCATTTTTGTTAAACCTCGGATATGTTTCATTCCTTACGTTCAAATATCCATTCATGACCTGTAGGTTGCATGCTTACCATGTGTTTGAAGAAATGTTAATCCTAGTTGGGAGTGCTCAGGTCAAGTCCTAGTTCAATTTTTGTTTTAGAAGCTTTGTTTCTATGTTATTCGTCATTTTTTGAAGTTTCACAGAGTTTTGGCAAGAGACCTGAGTCCTATACTTGAAAAAGTGGCTTAGAATTTGGGGTCGCTGGCATAGAACTGAGCAAACGTGGAAAAGAGAGGTATCTTAGGGGTTGGAACCTGGAGGGTTTGGGTTGCTCCTGTAGGTCCTGTAGCACATGAGGGGAGTCGATAAGGTCTTAATTTGTCGATGTCATTTCCTAAATTTCATATAGGATGTTGAGTCTTATCATAGTGACCCTCACCTCATATTTACCCCACAAAAAACGGTGAAAGTGGGTAAATGTGGGAAGAGATGTTTATAGTAGGAATGCGAGTGGAGGCTTAGTATTTTCTAGAGCAGTCTTAGGAGGAGGAGATCAATATTGCATTGCAGGTTGAGCTTCGAGGATTGAATTTATCATTGTAATAGATCAATATTCTCATCTGATATAATACAAATAGAGGAGGGGTTTCCCCAGTTGGGTTCCCTGGTAAAAATATTGTTTTCATTATGATTGAATGATTGCATGTGTTTTTATTGTATGTTTTCCCTTCCACGGGTTGAGTGGAAGAAATTTGCGTCTATTTTTTTCAACCTGAATTCATTAGTAGCTACGAATTTCAAGTTATTTCTACAGAGACATCCTCACACTTTAGCAAAGATCAAACAAGTATTGTTGAAGGAATGCTAGATACCTAAGTTTGATTCATAATGCATAACATAAATTAAAGAAATAAAACAAGGTAATACTAAATCCTTGTGGGACTATGGCTAGAGATTCAAATGTTTAATGGATAGGTTGAATTTTTAGATCCAAAATGCACAACATCGGGAGTGGTTTATTGCAATGTTGCTACCACGTATTTGTATTCCTATAATATAAAAAAAAGTGACTTTACAACTATAGGCACTAGATATTTCAATGCAGCTAGAAGATACACTGATAGATGGAGAGAATAATGTTGTAATGGCCCAAGTGCAGTCACAATTAGCTTCCTTGGCATTATAGTTGCAATACATCACCAAGGATAAGGAGAAGCATGAGAAAGTATGGTGTACAATTTGTAGGAGGGAGGGACACTACCATCACAAATGTATGATAATAATAAAATATGTTACTACTAAGGAATCAAATTTGTTGGCCCATGGTAGAATCTTGTGTTGTGAGATTTGTAGAATTTAGGGACACTCACTCATGAACTGCCCCAAGTTGTAGAAATATTGGAGTTGGACGAGATTTATGTTTTACGACATTTATAACTTAGTTTGGCATCATATACACTCTTTTTGAGCATTAGAATTAATGCATGATTAAATCTCATACACCTATCATGTTCAGGAGATAGAAGGGGGTGATGGGGCCACACAATAGTATTAGAGACAAGATTATCCTACATCAACACAAGGATAGGGAAATTCAAGATAAGGATATGGTATTCCCATGAGATGGCAAGGAAGAGGACCGATATTGTATTTTAATTATGGTCATCCAAGGAATGAGAGACTACCAAAATTCCTACACTACTTGTACACGTTGAAAAACACTAAACCATGCAATGGAAGATTTCCCCTTACTAGTGGACAAGGGCTAAGAGAAGAGAGCGCCAAATATAAATTGGCTACTGCCGGGCCATGGAAAGATCATCCTTAAGTGTGTGTATTAACTAGAGATGGGGCCATGATAGGAATGGATGTGATGAAACCCCTAGAGTAACCTCATTAGTTGTTGTAGAAAGTTTCCAAATTCCATCCAAGGTTTGACGCTGCTAGGGAGAGGTAGATATACCAAGAAGTGTGAAGGGAATTTTTTTTCTATCAAGTACAAAGAGTCAAGCTTGATGACATAGCTACAAGGGTTACTTGTGCATGCCATGCCACTATTTTTTGATAAACCTCCATTAGAGTTGAGATAAGGGGAGGGAAGTCTCGTACAAAATTTCTTAAGTTGTTTGAACTTGATGAGAAATGAACAGGAAATGGAGAGACTATGTAGGATGATCAACCATTGCACACAAGAACAGATGAGCGGAGTGAACAAGATGAGGGAACTAATCCCATGTAGATCCATCCAAATAAAGTGAAACAAGTGCTACATTGAAGACACACCAATGGAGAATTTAGATTCAAAACTCAGATAATTGACTATGACATGGATAATCCTATTTTGGATTTGGGTTTTGATGTTAACATATTACCAAAGAAAACCTAGGAATTTATGGGAAATCCTAAGCTATTATCATCACCTATCCAATTCTACTTGGCCACTCAATATTGGATATTCCCAATTGGAAGGTTGGTAAATGTAAAGGTGAAGATTGATAGGGTGAAGACCATGGTGGAATTTGAGGTTATTGAAATTGTTGATGATATAAACCCTTACATATCCTTGCTTGGCATTGATTAGGAATTTGATAACTAGGCTATTATCAATTTGAAGAAAACAAAATTATTTTTGAAACAATAGACCTATGGGTCATTGCACCATTAGACCTTGAATACAGGGACTTGTATGTTGAAGTGGTGAGATAGGACCTCAACATAGTCAACGTCGACAATATCCATAACATTAAAACTTTTTGAAATGACTATGTCAACCCAAATGTTAATGGTGAATTGAAAAGGAGAAGAATCAAATCATTTTCATTGAACTTGAATGAGGTGTTGAAGAATTGACAGAAATGCCTACACGATGTTTCCACCTAAAGGTGTATTCGAGTTACAAGGTAGGTGAGGTGGATTGGTACAAAGGTAAGGAAACCTCCTCAATTTCATGGGTTGATAGATGTAGTGACTTTTTTGAAGGAATTTGAATTATAGGTTCTAGACAAATGAAGGCTTCCAACACTCAACATTGCTTTGAAGGCTACTCTTGTGTGTTTTTGGGTGATGTATAAGGCACACATTGAGACATATTTGTAATGCATACCCCTATTACAAATTATGTTTAGGTTGGATGCTTAGGAATATGTAGAGAATTACACAAGAAAAGAGTACCCCACTATTCACTTGGATAAGTGCATTGTAGTATGGCAATATGAGGATATCTCAGAGGTGGAGTTGGTCCACTAGTTTATACACATGCTAGATTCCATACCTAAAAGGGTATACAAACTTGGAGTTGTGATGGGGAAAAATAATAATATTGATAGAGATTGCAAAAGTTTTTTCTTAAATTTCAATTTGAATTTGGAGATCGACTTGTAGATGAGGATTTGTCCTATATCAAAGAAAATATCTTCATTCCATAAGTAGGCCTTGTAGTAAGAGAGGTTATGCTTTGTGCATTCCATCAAAACATCCAGATTATCAGAGAGTTAGCATAGTGCTATGGAGTGGAAGAGGGTGTTGGTGATGATGAGAATCCTTGAGATATCAATATTTCAGAGTAGGAAGAAGAAACAAAAGTGGATGGGCTATAGTTAGATTCCATTATGTTGAATTACACTAATCCTATCAAAACATGCAAAGTAAATATCAACACTAAAGATAACCTTAATTTCACAATAATCAGGGAGTATTAGGATGAAGCCATTGTGGATATGATTTTTGACCTATTGCACGAGTATCAATATTTGTTCCCCAACGCTTTGGTGGAGATGAAGGCAATTTTGGGTGAGTTAGGAGAGATGAAGATAAATTTAATGTCAGGCATCAGACCAATATGTTAGAGACCCTATCACCTTAATCTAATATATAAGTAGCAGGTGAGGGATGAACTCGATAGGATGTTGAAATAAGGTATTATTAAATCTCTCAAAGATTCAGAAGGGATTAGCACCATGGTTGTAAAGCTAAAAAAACATAGGTGAAATTCATATATGTGTTGACCTACGAAAGTTGAATGATGCTTATGTACATCATCTATCCCCCACTTCATTTACATATGAGGTCTTGGAGAGAATTTCATGGGACAAGAAGCCTATGCCATGGGAGGATTGACATAAGACCATGTTTGCACCATAATGGATCTCATTTTAATATATTGTTATGTCATTTGGAATAAATAATGTGCCTATGTATTCTTTCATGTGATAGTGGCAACATTCAAGGAGTTCATCCATAATTTTTTGGAGGTGTACCTCGACGGTTTGACTATTTTTATCCTTTTGTACAAGCATGTCGAAGTCCTTGAACTAATGTTGGATCAATGTAGACATATGTGTATTTCACTTAATTTGAATAAGTGTATTTTCTATTAACCAATGGGGGTCCTACTTTGGCATGTCATTTGTAAGAAAGGACTTCGCGTAAGCCTTGTGAACATTACAGTGATAGTAAACTTATCCCCTCCAACATTGGTACAACAACAGTGTGTGACCCTAGGCCACACAGGGTATCATAATAAGTTCATGTGAGGTTATACCTAGATTACTACACCATTATAGAGGTTATTGAAGAAGGATGTCAAATTCAACTCGACTGGGGAGTGCCAACAAGATCTAGACACACTAAAAGAAAAAATGGTATCAATGGTAATCTAAGAGTTCCTAGACTAGAACAAAGAGTTATGTGTCCATGTTCATGCCTCATCAATAGAATTTAGGCATTGTATTGGGATTGTTAAGGGAAATAGAAGTATACCATCCAATTTCATTCACCATTTGAAACGTATCCACAACATAGCACAATTACACTACTACAGAGTGTGAGGTTTTGGGAATGGTGTATGCACT